>JASCQY010000072.1:11634499-11652933 GCA_030264315.1 Sardinella tawilis | reverse complement strand
GGAGGAAGATGAGAGGGGGGGGTTGGGGGTTTAGGAGGGGAAGGAGGAAGAGGAGAGTCCCTTTAGGAGAGACAGCCGTGATTTTTATCTTCTTGGCTTCCTTGCTTTATTTATCTAGTTGAACACACACACCCACCTACACCGACACAGACACACAGACAGACACACACACCGCACAGAACATGCTTTCCTGCGAGCAGCATGGTATGTTCCTTAGAATAATAAATAAAGCCTTTCCGGACACAGTCACACCACTCAGACCATTCAAAAAAAGTACACCACCATCAACTCCACTGCCAGTCTGATGGGGGGTGGGGGGTTACAAAAAAATGATTCAGGGATGTTCTCTCGCTCCTTTCAGCTGCCCCCTCCTCCCACACCCCCTCCACCCCACCTGTTGTCTCCCACCTCTTCACCTATGGTTATCTGGTTTCTCTCTCTGAAGGGGTGTCTGGCCTCTCACAAAGGACAGGGAGCCATTTTTCATGGCCGTGTACGCTGCCTGTACAAAGGGGGCTTCTTAACAGGTGCTAACATAATACAGCTAGCTGTAAACTGCACGCACTGGACTCATACCAAAAATATTTGAGAACAAAGGCGAGAAGAAAGAGGGGTGTGTGTGTGTGTGTGTGTGTATGTCTGTGTGTGAGTGTGTGTGTAAAAGGAGGCGGACACAGCGAAGTCGGGCAATAAATCTTTAGAGGGGAATAACCTCCGCTTTGACACATTCAATTGAATCTTCTGGGCAGACAAAGTAAAAGATAGCATGCTCCCAAAGTTCAGATCCCTCCCATTGTTCATGTGCCAGACGCGGCCAACACCAGCACGCCGAGAGAGACGGAGAGGGGTGCGAGCAAGCGTGCGGCCGCCCGGCCGACGCGAGGATGAGGATTCATCATCATGCACATCCCTCGCCGCCAAATGGCTCACAACATTTATTATACTCCCCCGATTGTAAAGAGCCGACGGAGAAGGGTGGGGGGCTGTCATCTCTGAGAGAGAGAGAGAGAGAGAGAGAGAGAGAGAGACAGAGAGAGAGAGACAGAGAGAGGGCACTCAGAGAGAGGCCGTAACAGGAGCACACAACAGGTGACAGCAGAGTGGCAAGTGTTTGTATGTGGGGGGTGTTCAAATGTGTGTGGGTGGGGGGGGGGGGTGTCTCTGTGTGTGTGTGTGTGTGTGTGTGAGTGTGTGTGTGTGGGTGTGTGTGTGTGTGTGTGTGTGTGTGTCTCTTTTGGTGTTCTTATTTTCCGGAGCAGCAGCACAGGAAATCCAAACAAAAGAGCAGCAGCACACATCCCAGTGTGTGAGCTGTTTCTCTCTGCATTGTGTCGGATCTGTTCCAAGCTATTCCGAGCTGATTTTCCCAGGCAAACGTGAAATAGCTGACGAGACGATCCCTGCGACGCTATCTTTCATCAGTTACAAATCCGCACCAAGATCACCCCCCCACACACACCACTGCTAACCATGATGCTGTTGAGCATATTTGCACGTGACGAGGCCCTGGCATGCATGCACATGCCACACATACAAACACACACACACATGCACACACACACACACACACACACAGACACACACACTCACTAGCTGGCTGGCTGTAGTCGTTTGGCGAGAGGCTCAAGCCTTGGGCAAACAGATAGCTGCGAGTGCTTTTAGTGGGATGATCAGAGAGAATTAGAGGGGGGAATTATTCCGAGCACGTGGTCCAAATGACATTAAGGAGCGACAGAGGGGGGCGTCCTGCCTCCTCTTTTGTTGCCCCTATAATGAGACGATTTCACACACTTGTTAATGTTGCTCAATGACTTCTGAGACGGCCAAAGATCTTTTTCTCTTTTTTTTCTCTCTCTCTCTCTCTCTTCCCTTTCTCCTTCCTCTTCTTAACTCGGCTCAACCCCTCTTTGCGAAACTTCATGCATTTTTAAAGCGGCATGACTAAGAATGCACAATCCCCCCTAGGGCTCTGAGCGGGACTTGCCTCACTCCATTAGCCGCTAGCATGCGTACAGCCCCAATGCATGATGAGATGGATCCATCTCCTTGCACACTCATCTTCCTCTTCGTCGTCTTCTTCTTATTACAACCTTTCCTCTCCTTCTTTTTTAACTCTTTGTAATCAAGAGCACCTTCCCACAAGCGTGTTTAAGCTGGCAATAAAAGTAACTGTTAGGAACATCCATAACCTTAGGGGGAATTCCCATGTGGAGAGGCATGCACGCCGGTGGCAAGGGACGAACAGAGACAAGTCTATCCTCTCCTCTCTTCTCCAAGCTTGCTTGCTGGGAAAACAGCTCAGCATGGATGAAGGGGAGACGGCGGAGTGCAAATGAAATTGTTTTCTTTAGCATGGTTTTCTCTTAATCCGTCTCTGCTTTTCTGGCAGCAGCAGAAGCAGCATGCATTTGTTTGTCATTACAAGAACGTTCAGGCTGACAAACCGCTGTCTGTCTGTCTGCCTGGCTTTGCCCTCCAGCCACGGGCAAAATAAGCAGTCATCACAGAGCAAAAATGTAACAAACCTATAAATCTATCAAGTTTTCTTATTGCCGCTAAGGCAGAAACGTCGTCTGGCCGCTAAGGCAGAAATGTCGTCTGGTGCGTTTTTAATCATGTTCCGTTTGTCTTCTCCGGGGCTAACATTTACGCCTCGCCTAGCTCGACTCATTATGATGGAGTGAGTTTAATACAGTTCAGCTGCATTATTCTGCACTGAATGCTCGAGATGATTGAGGGTGCTCTAAATTTAGTGAGCCATCCAGCTGTCTTCTCTGCTGAACTACAGGCTCCTTCAATGGTCATGTGGCACCTACACGCACAGGCACAATAAGCACGAGCCCTGTGAGTGGGGGATGAGAGTACATGGAAAAGAGAGAAAGAGAGAGAGAGAGAGGGGAAAAAAGATGATGCATTTATGATGTGTACAGCCTGCAATTTAAAAGGCTTAAGAGGCCAACTGTGAAGCTTCATCTCTCTAATGGCAGGGCTTTGATTTGCTTGATTGTCTCCAATATTGTGCACACAATAAAAGCAAAAACTAGAGAGAATTTGCAATTCTAATCAGCTCCCTCAACAAGTCTGGGCAGCCGAAGGAACAGCCAGCACTCTCCTCCGGGATATCATTTGGCTGGGTGGAAAATAATGACACACAATCATTGCCATGGATACCATGCCGCCATCCCAAAAGGAGAGAATGGAGGATATTAATACACAAGCTCAGAGGACAAAATGAATTAGCGTTGAGATTAGGCTGATACGAGGTTAATGAGTCTCCCTCTTTTTTTTTTCTCTTTCCAAGGGAGAGAGAGTGAGAGAGAGCTGATAAACCCCCACACACACTCCCCCCCTTCCTTCTCCATATACACACCCACCTCAACGAAAAACCCCTGAAGCATTCGGCTCAACACCTGGCGAGCAGCATGTCTGAGCAAGTTCCACTGCTCCACTGGTTTGCCTAAACCTGGACTGGGACTCGGAGACCCGCAGTACCTGGTGGACAATGTGGACTAAAGCCTCGGCGGAGTAGCCTACTGTCAAGATAATAAATTAATTAAAGCGATTACTAGGAACCCCGATGACAAACACTGTTTTCGCTCGGCGAGAAGGACGGAGATAAATTGTATGCGGATCCATCTGTCAGGCTCTCTTGTAGTTTGGCTCCTTCTACAGCCATGTTCGTATGATAATGAGGGCTCGTGAGATAAATGAGGCAAAACTGGCATGCAGACGACCACCAGTGCAGTGGCGGGAATATAATTTCCCAATCAATCATCACAATGGTCGCGAGAATGCCGTCAGTTTACTTTAGAAAAAAAAATCGGCTTACTTGATCTAGCTGGAAGAGTAATGGCAGATAAAAGAATAAAGAGAGACTAGTAGGCTACTGCGCCAGGACGCGTAAATTTATCCATTAGCTCGAGAGCTCTGTGAGCCCTCACAAGACGTGAGGAGACCATGAGAGGAAGGGAAATTAGACAAGAACAATGAGAGGAAAAAGCCTCCTGTCAGACTAGAAGACATCTCTATATCCATGCCGACCCCATGCTGTGAAGGCCATGGGCAAGGCTGCGGTGTCAAGGAAAAGCGATTTTCAAAGGCATGATTCCAGCCTTAAGTAACGAATTCCTCATTTGCACCGCTCTCGAAAAAGCCAGAGCACATGTTTTTGACACATCTTCCATGCCCAGGATTTGGCGTCTGTGGGAGCCAAGTGCATTTAGCATACCACATCCCGTCACGCTTTAGCTTCCGTCTGATACGTCTAACAGGAGCAGTGCTCAATGGATCAGAATCCCAATAACTTGCTAAATATTACACTTGACATCAGCAGTTGCACAAAAGAGTTCGTTTGACATTGCTGTGTTTTGCCTTTGCTTCCAAAAACTTTCCGCTCACAGTTAATGACTGAGGCACGAATAAACAGAAAAATTTCTAATGGGCACTAAATGGCTTTAAAATAAAAATGAGAAAAGGAGAAATGTTATCTGAGAGAAAGTTATCAGAAAATTTCACAAAATTCTGCAATTAGTGCTTTCTTGTGTCACACTCTTGGATAATGAGTTTATAATGAGTGCCTCATTTATGAAAATCACTGGATGCTAAAAAACTCTTTCTACTGCTGTTCAAAAAGCCTAAAGTGTCCAATTAATCTGTGAAGAGAAGATAAAGGCAGAATAAAAACAAAGCTGTAAAGCGAGTTGGATGTGTCGGAGTGCGTGTTTCACGAGGTCGCAATAATCTATGCTCGTTCGTCTCTCCAGTGTGTCTTAGGCATAGACTCTTACGAACGAGGCCTACATTTCTAATAAAACTAAATGATCATTTCTGTGGAATAGGCTCGGCAGCCCAGCCATTGGCTAATAAAAACAGCAGTCGTTTTTAGGGGCGAGCCCAACACTGGTTTGCATCAGGCGAGACGAAACACCTCCTTAGCTCTGGTGTTAACACTGGCAAATTGAAAATAAAATAAGGGGGAACAGCAGAGAGAACAGCAAGTGGCCAGCATGTCTCCCTCTTTACTCCCTACAGTCATGGAAAATGTCTGCTGCCCCCCCCCCCCTTCTCCTCCCAACACACACACATACACATATATATACACACACAGCAGACGCACACATTTTCCCTCCTTTCCTGCAGTAGCTCCGTGACTGCTTATCATTACTGTTATTCTAGAGAAGCTGTGCAATGCCTCAGACAGCAAGAGGGGAAGGCCATTACAAAAGCTATATTATCATTATTGGAGCCATCTGTAACTCACGCTCCACCTTAATCTCCACCAGAGCAAGGGCCCAGCTGACACCTCTCATGCTCCCTACCCCTCTCTCTTTCTCTCTCTACCTCTACCTCTTTTCCTCTGCCTCTCTCTCCCTCACTCCTCCCTCTTGCTACCTCTCTTTCTCCCCCTTTCCCTCTCTCTCCCACTTGTTCTCCCCTTCTCTCTCTCTCTCTCTCTGTCTCTCTTCCATGCACTTGCTCTCGCTAGCTTCCCATTTGTGCGAGCAGCAGCAGCTGTGCCCATGTCAAGCAATGTGAATCTGGACATGCATTATTCTTACCCACTTGACCAGAGCGGAGTGGCCTTCGCGCCTGCCCCAGAGCCCTCCTCCTGCAGCCCTCCTCGGCACACCAAAGCCATAATATTTAGCCCTTCAAACCCCCCCCCCCCCCCCCCTCCGCTCCTCACACTGCGTCCGTCCACTACAGAGAGAGGGAGCAGGCATCTGAGAGCTTTGAACAGAGCTAGGGGTTTATGAACCTCTGGAGGTGAACAAATTATTTCCCAGACTTTTTTTTCTTCCTCCTAGTTCCATCTCTCTCTCTCTCTCTCTCTCTCTCTCGTTCTCTCCACCTCGCTCTGCTGCTCTCTGTTCTTGTGTGTTTCCCCCCTCTGCCTGCCGACCCAGGGGCTCTTGTAATGTATTACGTGTGCTCCAGGGGCTTCACAGGTTTGAGCGCTGCCTAAGAGATCGCACGGCTTGTTGAGAGGCGTGCTGTCTGCCTGCCCAAGCTCAAGGATCCATCTGAAAGATGTTTCTCTCCCTCTTTCTCTCGCTCCCTCTTTCTCTCGCTCCCTCTGTCTCTCTCTCTCTCGCCTCCACCTCTCTTCCTCTCTCTAAAAAGGAATTTATGGATCAACAGCCAACAGCAGGTGTCCTAGTCCTTTAATATGTATAAGATGATAGGAGTCACAGGCACACATGGGCTGTCATTTCAACGCTCCAAATGCATGAGCCACCAGTGTGATCCAATATTTATCACAACAACAGCAAGCACTGAGGGGGGAGAGAGAGAGAGAGAGAGAGAGAGAGAGAGAGAGAAAGACAGAAAGAAAAAAAAACCCTCTCTCTCCTCTCCCAACGCAAATGCATGCACAGAATCTCAAACACCGCCGCCATGGAGCACATCAGGGTACACCCATGGAGGCAGCATGCAATATGGGCAGCAGAGAGAGAGAGAGAGAGAGAGAGAATAAGAGAATGGGAAAGAGGGAAGGAATCCTTTCTTTTTTTCCTCACAGCTTTTCTTTCCTCTCCCTTCCACCCCTTTTTGCCTGTAGTTTTTTTCTCTTTCTTTCTCCCCCCCCCCTCTTTTCCCTGTGCCTCTGCCTCTGCCTCTTTTTCAGACTGGAGTAGAAGCGTTTAATTTCCAGTGACTCTCTGTGGCCCATTCAGCAGGGGGAGTGACAATGGGCGCGAGGGCCGGGGGTGAATGGTGACTGACAGAACTGCCGATTGCCTGTGAGGAGATTAAGCCGGGCCTGGGCCACTCCAGACCATGGCACAGTCGGCGGCCGGGAAGCCAGCGAGAGAGAGGGAAGGAGACAGAGAGAGAGAGAGAGAGAGAGAGAGAGAGAGAGGGAGGGAGGGAGAGAGAGTGCCCTCCCGAAACCCGCCCGGGCGAGCAAGCGGAGCGAGGAGAGCGGACGACGGGCGGCACCGCCCGCTGGAGGCCCCCGCTGATGCCAGGCTCCGACGCAGGCAGGCGCCGCAGCTTTTCCACATTAACTCCAGTGTCCGGAGCCACGATATGCACACTGAGGAGAAACAGATGGGACTCTCAGCGGCTCCTAAGGCGAGCATATAGAAACACACACACACACATACACACAAATCCTCCATGCATCTAAATCACAGGAGGCCTGCCTGCTTGCCCGCATGCACACACACACGGGAGAGCATCTCTTCCTCCTCGCGGCACATCTAACACTGGCTGCTGCTGCTCCTGCTGCCTTCCATGGCCTCTCAATACACACACACACACACACACACACACACACACACACACACACACACACACACACATACATATGCACTCCCAGTGCACCCCAGTTCCTCTCTCCTTCAGGTGGTGCACATGGTAGCATTTCAAGCTTCTCCAGACTTCTTTTCTCTCTCTCTCTCTCTTTCTTTTCTTTTTTTTTTTTACTATATCTTCCTCCCGGTATTAAATCTCCCTGAAACATAAGGCTTTAATACCCAAACACATCATAAAAACAAACACAAGCGGTAATTTGAACCAGATGAGGAGCAGATGAAACAGCTTCCTCTCCATGACTTATATGTGTTATTAAAAAAGAGAGAGACGGAGAGAGAGAGAGACATATAGAGAGAGAGAGGGAGAGATAGAATATTTACTTTTGTGAAGCCGGTGGAGAAAAGGAGAAACGTGGCTCCCCTGCTGAGGAAGAGCTGGTGTGTTTTGGGGTGGGCTCGTGGTTTGTGTATGTGTGTGTGTGTGTGTGTGTGTGTGTGTGTGTGGAGTACTGGGAGAAAGGAAAAAAAATGTCTACCTCTCCACACTCAAGTTAAAAAAAAAGAAGTGACAGTGACATCTTCATATTGCCGTGGATTAATCAGCAGACTGCAGCAATGAGACAAAAGAGTCAATCATACAAAAGCACCTCCCCATCTCCACGCCAACCCACCAACCCCAGCACCACCGCCGCCACCCCCTACCCTCCCTCCCTCTCTCTCTCCTCCCCCCTTCATCTCCACAGCAGCCCAGCTCTCCCTCTCTCTCTCCCTCTCTCCCTCTCTCTCTCGCCCACTGAGGTAGATTTGCGTTGGGATTTACTTTGAGAATGAAAGCTGCTTAAGCCCAAGAGCTGTTTTAATACTTGATACCATTGTTAGCTTTAGATGGGGCCGATTGGTGCTCTGGACCATCACCACCTTCACCCTAATGGTTTCTTCCGACGCTGCCCTATTTTCCTTTCTCCTACACCATTGGGAGGATACTTTTTGATTGATTGCCAGGCCTCTTTTGTGTGTGTGTGTGTGTGTGTGTGTGTGTGTGTGTGTCTTTGTGTTTGTGCGCCTGTCGAAGAATAAAATAAAAAAGAATTCAGACAAAAGCAAGCGAGGAAAATCTGAGAACATTTGACTCCATCAATCATGAGTGCAATCAAAATAATTCAATTATGATGCCTGAAATCCCTCTGGCTTATGGGTCTGCCTCCCCCCACGGCCTGCAGACAAATTCAATTGAAAGACAATACATATATGATGGTCTTAACCCCCCCTTCTCCATTTGAAGTCTTTTTCCATGACTGAAATTTTCCAACTATTAACGGGAGGGCCTGAACGGTTGGGCGCATCTATAAAAACAACTTTTCTCTCATCGAGGGAGATGCCATTCCCATCCCAAAAAGAAAGAAGTTTCAGAAAAATCTCAAGGTGCGCGGTTAAAAGAGAAAGAAGAGGAGGAAAAGGAAAACCATGAAAAAAGGGGGGAAGAAAAGATAAATGCATTTTCAGATAAGAGTTCACTTGGGGGACAAGGTCTGCACTACAGATCTACAGATCTTTCCTCCGCAAACTTTCAAGTCCGTCTCGCTCACCCCATCCCAGATCCTGGAAAAGCATGCGAATACCGAAAGGTGGAACTTGAAAAGTGAAGTGTTTTACGCTTTAATCTTTGCTTTTCTCTCTCTCTCTCTCTCTCTCTCTCTCTCTCTCTCTCTCTCTCTCTCTCTCTCTCCTTCTCAGTCTACAATTTTTTTTAATAAAGGTAAGCCAAGGTTTCAGTGTGTGTTTGATTTCCTTTTGAGATTGTATGGAGTGAAACAAGGGTGGGAGCATTTCTGGTGTGGAGGAAGAGTTGAGCTGGGTTTTGGTGAGAGTGGTGTGTGTGTGTGTCAGTGTGTGTGTGGGGGGGGGGGGGGGTGTCTGGTTGGGATTGGTGGCGGTAGTGGTGGGCCTCCTATAGAGGTGCAATTGAAGCCGTCGTCACAGCTGCCACACGGCTTGCAAGCGCTAGGAGTCCCGGCCGTCTCCAGAATCCGGGCTGGGCCCGTTAACAGCGTGACTTTTCATCCAGCTTTTTTATTCAGTCCGGTGCAATGGACTGAGCACCATCTCATGCTGGGAGGCTTGCATTGAGCCAGCTGAAGCAGGGGCCTCCGATGGCCAAGGCCGAGAGAGCCGACGGGGGCCACTGGGAGAGAGAGAGAGAGAACCCCCAGCTGAGGGGGGGTGTTGGTGGAGGGTGTGTGTGTGTGTGTGTATGTGAGTGTGTGTGTGTGTGTGTGTGTGTGTGTGTGTGTGTGTGTGTGTGTGAGTGTGTATGGGGGGGTGCAGAAGAACGCGCTCACTGGGTTTTGTGCTGTCCGGCCCCACCAGCTCCAGATATGCGGTGGGAAAAAAAGAAAGAAAAAAAAAGACAGAAAAGAGACAAAAAAGGCGACAGAGAGTGGGAGAGCAAGAATGTGAATGAAGACAGAGAGAGAGGAGGAGGAGGAGGTGGATGGGGGGCATGAATGAATGAAAATAAAAACTAACAGGCGAGCGACAAACACAGGCGCGCAAATATTCCCTCCACATGCAAACCTCCTGCTCCCAATATTTGACACGTATGCCCGACCGGAGGGGATGAATTCCTTCAACCAGATTAATGGAAAAACAAGTCGCTTTTTCCCTTTCGGCCCAAGACCACTAATAGTGATAAAATCCATGGATTATGTGCTGCTATTTCCAAGCATGTCTAATGGTCTCCATTTCGTCCCTCTTTATCCCGTGAATGGATTAGGACTGTTTTATAATTAATATGGAGGATTGTAAGTGCGAGTCCATCTGGTGCTGTGACACACTTACAGAGGGGCCGGCCCAGCAGGAAGGGTATCATCCATTCAATTAGATCTGCGCCCCAGAACTGGCTTCTAATAGGTTTTGAAATGGCTGTCACATCCATCCGTTCCACGGACCCCCGTTCCTCGACGCGACCCGCCACAGTCCCGTGATCTCATAGCGCCGGTCCTCCCTCTCTCGCGCACGCTTTCTTTCTTTTTCTCTCTTTCCCCCATTCCATAAGTAGAGAGTGGGAAAAGGAAAAGAGGCACTCTATCTCTTCGTTCCTTACTACCCCCCTCTCTCTCTCTCCTTTTGCTTAAAGCACAAAACTTTCTCTTTTGCCCTGTCCTTATGGATCTGTCTTTCTTACCCTCTTTCTTTCCTCCTCTCTTTCTCTCTCTCTCTCTCCCTCCCTCTCTCTCTGTAACACATGGAAGTAATCTTTGGGCTATGTGTGTGTGTGTGTGTGTGTGTGTGTGTGTGTGTGTGTGTGTGTGTGTGCAGAGGGCTGCGCTTGCTGATGGGCAGTGTTGGCTCCATGTTGACACCCTCCCTGCTCACGGCTAGGCCTCTCGTTTGCACATTCAGTGTTGAAGGCTGTTTCCTGTGAGCGAGAGAAACTTCTTTAAATGTCCTCGGGGTTACCCTCATTTAAATTGCTGCCACTGTCTCCGAGGTTTTGGAACCGCATCCAGCAAAACTTGTGCCGGTGCCAACCGGCTTCGGCCAGACAACAGGAAAGGCCCATCAACAGGGCACACATACATTTAGTCCACAAGCAACCAAACCCACTCTTGTCCTCACTCTTGTGTTTTTGTTTTTTTTTACCCTGATTTTGTTTTCTACGCCTTTGTTAAGGATTTAACAAGGTTGCAGCACAATTCTGCATACTGCAGTTAGCGCGCTTTAAAATTCGGCATTTGCACATGGTAGCACTTCTTACCGCAATTTAAACGCTCGAGGTCTATTTTCAAAACCATTAAGTCTCGAGTTCTGACCACACCACCACAAGTGGTAGTAACTAAACCTGCCACACCACTATTGGCAGGTAATGAGCTTTGCAGACAAACACAAACTTGCGCAAATGTCAAACTCGGAAAAGAGATTTCAAGGCTGCATTAGTCCATCTGTTTGTGGAAAGGGAATCGAATAAACTACATTTGGCACCAATAACGGTGGAGAAAGGGTGTTAAAAATGGAAAGAGAAAAAGAAATGAAGAACAGCCTTAGCCTTAATAACCCTTAACGCTGCACGGAGGTGCTTCGGCTGAGCGATGGAGGCGCTGGCAGAGCCGCAGCTGTCTGGGAGAGATAGGTCCTGCACAGAGCTCTCTTTTTAAGAGCCGAGCCACCAGTTGCTTCCTATAAGTGGGATAGCAGTTTGCCTGGGCTCGCACACAATGGCGGGTTTCTACTTGTGCATTATGCTCTGGCTAAGTAGTCATGAGAAGGCTCTAAGTCCTTGCTCTTTGTAATGAGATCTGTATCACTGGGAAATGTGATCAGAGCTGGGGTGGATGGGGAGGGGAGGGGAGGGGAGGAGGAGAGGAGGGGAGGGAGGGGGAGGAGGGAGAATGCAGGTTGCCGAGGCTGGTTGAAGAGAGGGAGAGAGAGGGAGAGAGAGAGAGGGAGGGAGGGAGGGAGGGAGAGAGTAAGCAGGGTGCAGGGGCGAAAGACTGGGGCGACATAAAACCAGCTCCATGACACCCCTAGCTTCGAGAGCAGCAGACCCACGTTTTTTTTTTTTTTGTTTTCCGAGGGAGGGTTTTTAATCATTGGACGAGGGCCAGTTCATCGCAACACTGTCACTTGTGATCACAGGAACATTACGGGTGATGTCAGGGCTTTCCCTCTCCCAGTGACTTTAATATGTTAACTACAGGCCACTCAGTAACTGGTGATTTATTGCAGCCGACACACAAACCCAAACTAGGGGATAGAGAGAGAGAGAGAGAGAGAGAGAGAGAGCGAGCAAAGAAAGAGAGGCAAGGATAGAGTGATGAGAAAAAGGGCAAAAGACTTAGGGGAATGGAAGTAGAAATAAAGAGAAAAATACTGCGGAGGAATAAAACAAACTGCGGAAACAGCGAGAATAAAAGTGGAAGGGAAATAAAGACGGGAAAACAAGAAACAAAACACAAAATAACCTAAGAATGGAGCAAACCGCTGAACCAGGGGAAAAAGACAGAGAGAGTCAGAGGCCGAGAGAGTGAGAGATTGGGAGTATAATGGGATGTCTTTAATGCAGAGGAAATATTGACTCTCTCCGAGAACCATGGCCATTCCAACACTGGAATCCAACCCTACGCTCCGCGAGCGAGCGAGCACTCCAGGTCTGTTTTTATTTCTGTTTGCGCCTGATGTTTACAAGCGGGCCTAGATAAATACTGGGGAGCTCAGCTCTCCTTAGGCATGCAGGAGATGTGACAAGTGTCCCTTAAGGAGGCCTCAACCCGGCCATTTGAGCACAGCTTGTCTTCTGTTCTTTTTTTTTCCTTCTCATTTCTTTTTTTTTCTTCTCTCCTTCCCTTCCCTTCCCTTCCCTTCCCTTCCCTTCCCTTGCTTTGCCTTGCTGTTCTCGTCAACAGAAATAAACAGTAACTGGTTCATGTGGTTGGGAGCTCTGGAGAAAGGAGCGAGCGTTCGGCTGGGCCACATGTTTAACACGTTAGACTCTCCAGCTCCTCGCTGCCTGCCTGCGTTAAGCTTTAACCAGAGTCCATGGGTGCAGAGAGATGGCCAGGACAGAGGAGGCTCACTTCCGCCCATCTTCCATTACACTTTGCTCAATTAATCAAAAAGAAGCAGCCGATCAATCTTGCATTACTGACCACTATTTACCATTCATATTGATTGGAGCAACAGGTCCAGCTAACAGCCTACTGTACCCCTATGCTGTAAAGATGTAATGGGCTATTGATTTTCTTAAAAGCTATATGAACAATATGACCAAACCAAATGTCTGTGGCAAACTACGCAACACCGACGTATTAATTTCTCATCTTTCTTTACACAAGTGCGCCGTCTGCTCAATGCTGTCCTTATCCCAGAAATCCCATGCACTTAAATTATCCATCCATGGATGAAGGGTGTGGGGGTTCAAATTAATTGAGTCAGCCTCTGCTGTGGGGAATACCGGGGAGGTTGGTGATCTCTGCGAATAAAAATCCATACAGACAAACTGCAAACTCTAAGCAGCCCAGCAGCAGGCTATAGTGTGGCTCCACAGCATCATAATTCATGGTCTATTTGGGATTGCTGAGCCAGATTGCATTGTTATTGTTCTCTGGTAAGAAAGAGGATGGCAGAATGAATTTATTAGGTCCAGCCAGCAGTAGGACTCCCCAAAGTGGGGGAACAAGATCCAACTGGCTGTAAATCTAACCTAGACATGGGATACATTCCCCCCGGTGTTATCGCTAGATACTGACCAACTTGAGAGACGGAAAGTAGAGTCAACTAACAGAGTCGGAAGAAAGGGAGGAAAAGACGACACTAAATTCTTCATGGAAGCTCTGCGCATTCTGTGGCGCTCCATGTCTGAAAGTTATGTTGTCAGCCATGCAGGCTGATTTCTTTCAAAAAGGCCTCCTCGTAGCATGGTTGGATACATTTCATCCATTTTTAATGAGAAGCTGAGTCGTAATGGAATACAAGCACTTATTGGCTCAAAGGCACATAACTGAAAAGGGAAATGGATATTAATTGATTTATGTTGTCATTGAAAAGCAGTCTCTCCTAGAAAAGGTTAAATCTGCAAGTGGGAAAGACATCTCTCCGAATCCCCTGTCCCATTTTAAAACAACCCAGAGAGACACCTGGAATTAATGTCATTTAAATCAAAAAGAATGGCTCAACGTTTAAAACTGCAGCTGCCAAACTCTGACCATGGAAGTTTCTGTGAAATGCTTGTTATACGTAAAAAGAAAATACTTTAAACTTAAACCACTCTCTTTCTCCAGACTTCCAATAGCATATGGTATTTCAAGGTAATTACAGTTGAACGGCAGCGGAATTTTCATATCAAAATTGCAACTTCAAAGGCAGCATTCAGAGGGAGAAATAGATTCCTTTTTTTAATGCCTCCAATGCACATTGAATTAGTTACCGTCCACGCTTTGATATGATTGGTCTAGACAATTTAGATGCAAGGCTCTAAACAAACACAGTGGGTCTGAGCCGCCTTGCTGTCGAAAAGAATCTGTAGCCCAGTGCATTCATTCCCAATAAAGCCCAAAACCTATAGACATTCCAAGGCAGAACTGGAGAAGCCAGAATTCCCCCCTCGAACATTCGGAATGATTTCTCCACAAACCCTTTTGCATTGTTACTGATGGAGTTTGCCAGCAACCCCCCCCCCCTTCCCCATATGCCAACATATGACTTGAATAAACCCCCTCTTTTCCGACCAGGAGAAAGCCGGGCATAGGCCGCCCAACAGAGTTAACACGCATGGCTTAGTTGGAGAGAGTTTACTTTGAGAGAGGGCACTACGGCTGAGGCCAAGAGGTTGACAAGCCAGCCATATCTGTAAATAAATGAGATCAGCAAAATTTCTGCAACTGCACCAAAAATTAATTGCCCATTGCCATAGAACTGTCACATTACAAAATCAAATAAATAATAAATAGAAACACACCATGGCCTACAAAAACTAAAGCAAAGACTAAACTTTCCATTGGCCTAGACAAATATTATTTTTTATGCTTGAGATATCCAAATTGCATTAGAGGTGGAAAGTTAAATCAACAGTAAAGTTTACATTTCATGTGGCAGAAGTTTAGAGAGCCATTTTTCACTTACTGAGTTCAATTACAGTTCTGATTTGTGTACACTTGCAAACAGTTCTAGACATTTTCATGGTGGGAAAAACATGACGACTGACACGACAACAATTACCATAATTAAGTAGCCTAATGTGGCAGTTATAATTTGATAATTATTTCATGTTTGGATGGCGCCTGTTAGTGCTACTGTTTTGTATTCATCCTCAAGACTTTTCCTTTCGCCGGCAGACTTGGGCAAGCCTGCAAATCTGCCGGCCTCGTCGCATTTATGAGAATGACGGCGAGTGTATGCCAAAGGAAGTCGCACGTCGTTAGAATGACAATAGGAACAGAAAGTCACATAAATTTACCCTGGACCGCCATGCGATTAATAATGGAACGAAATGCCGGCTTGCTTTTGTTAAAAATGAGCTGATGAGATGTGTAATTACGTGAGTCCGTTCCCCACTCACGGTAAAAGTAGATTAGAGAATCTGACGATGAAAATTCTTTACAATTCCATGTTTCTGAAGAATTGACGAGCTCGACCTCTGACCTTCAGTCGGTAGTAGTCTGAAGATTAACCTACATTGACATTTATGCGACTGTGATGCACATTGTATTTCCTGTATAATGAACTAGTGCAGGAGCTGTTAAGTAGTCAGTGTTGGTCTGTAGATTATTAAACCGTGTGAGTACCAAAGAACTAGGCCCATTATTGTCCAAATGTAAACTACTGATTCTGTGTTGTGCGTCTGATAATAGCCTACATATTTCCCAGGCCAAATCTGCACCTTGACATACTTGGCATCATTTTGGGTGACATTTTCTGGCATCATACTAGGAGCATTTTTCATGCTCTGCTATTTCGGCAAAATGTCAAACTGAACACAAAAGACATAAGACATGCGCTGTGAAATGGCTATTGTGCGTGCCGTTGGCATGCTCGAGACACGTTTTGCATGTAGATGACACGTTATCCGACCACGAGCCAACTGGAAAGAATGTTTAAACTTTTGCGGTCATGATATTGACCTGCAAGAAGAATGTCATACTTACTTGGGATTTTGTGTGCTCCAAATGATTGTTTCCAGGGATTTGGCGAATGGCAGCATGAACCTGCATATGACAATAAAAATCCAAAGGTAATATTTCCAACATCCGACTCCAGCCATTCTCATCATATCGCAGTACAGTTCTTCAAAGCGGCTGGATGACTGTTTGGTAATTCAGCGTTTTGGCTCGTGGATTCTGTTTCTTTTCAATCGGGAGCATGTGCGACCGATATCGGATACATAATCTTTTGTCCAGTTACATGCACACTTTTTTTCGGAAAGCTTGTCCTTGGTTGAACCGCAGAAAATGGTAGATTTGCTGTATGTGAAGTGTAGCTCGCTGTGGTGGGGAGACCAGACGATATTTGGGTTGGACGTAGGTTTCTTTATTCCCGTGAACCTGTAGCTTCAAAACGAATGCATTTCGCCAAGTTCTGTCAGTTGTCCGTGTCGGCTGACCAGTCTGGAGACTGTAGGCTACACTTCGGGAACAGGTATTGCAGGTCTCCGATTTACCAACTCAAATGCCAATGGAGACAACGTGTCCAGTTCTTGAAAAATAAATCCGTTCACTTTACCTGTCGCTGCATTTCGCCAGTTCAGACAGACATAGCCATCCACGCAACTCCAACAGATTCATTTTACGCATCGTAAAATGAATGAAAGTGCAAAATCATTGTGGAATATAATCATTGTATGCAGACCGCAATCAATTTTATATTGTCTCCCTTCCTTATGACAAAATCCAACAACATACGCTTTCAAAAATAGTTATTCTCCGCGGTCAGCTCTGTCTCACCATGTGTCCGGTGCAAATGGTGTATTCCCAAGGAGCGAGCGGTGACCACAGGTTTGGTCTCAGATGTTGATGGGTTTGTCTGCAACTTCCATTAGCCAGTGCAGGAGGTGCGGAGGAGGAGGAGGAGGAAAAAGTACTCGCGATCCGGCTTAAGCTAGGCTATGAGCTGCTTCTTCTGCCCTTGCTCTTCCAGCGTTCCCAGAGCGAGAGCATTAACTGGGATCTCACAGAGATTGCGCCACTCCTCGCATAGGACTGCTACTGTAATCTGATGCTCAGTCGAGCAGGGGACAAGCCTACATATCAGCCTGCGACCAATCATCAGTCGCTAGGTGACTTGGATTCGTACCGATACTTCGGCGTGGATCTAATGCACACATAGGCCTCCTCGTGTATGGTATGCTTTCATAGGCCAATGATGTGCCACTCTGTTTTAGTATAGAAAATAATAATTATTTACATTTTCTGTGTCATTTGTGCTTAATTAATTACTAGATGTTGGCTCAATGTTTAGCATACAGTTCATGGACTCTTTGACATATGTATTTTTGCATATCTTTTTTATATTTTATGAGTACACTATTATTTATTGCTAAGAACAGTGTTATAAGTGGAATGACAAACACAATGACTACCCTACATGGGCAATAAAGCTTTTTCCCTCTTTACACTTTTGTGCATGTCGCCCCCTACCGGTGCATTGGTTCGTTCGTGACTAACAGAGAGGTGTGAGGTTGTAAAAGTGAGAGTTTCCATGTATTAAAGTTCAAATGGAAGGAAACGATTAGAGTTCCTCCTTCCCAAGCGCAATATAGATGGCATCTAATCAAATAAAACAATGTGAAAAGGTTGTTAGAGAATATGCGTTTATTTTATGGCTGCATTTGCATGCCACAGACACACACACACTCTATCTCTGCCTATGCCTATGTGAGTTAGTCCCTGTAAAGACAGACATAAAGATTAGCTTATTTGCACAATGCATCAATACTATAATTCATGGCCTACTTTAAAGGAGAAGTTCGGTGTGAATCAATCCATAGCCCTGTTGTTAGAGGTTACTGAATGCTGTCTGTAGCAAAAAGAACGAAAAAATGGAGGCAACATAGGTCGATTTATAAACCAATAACTATTATTAACTGAATGGGGCATAGCGAAATGGAAACTGAAAGTATGTCACTATGCCCTTCTTACTTAGTGTTAGTTGCCCCGTTCATTATTCGGCCTATGTTGTATAAATTTTTTTTGTTCTTTTTCCTATGAACAGCATTCAGTGACCTGCAACAACAGGGCTATGGATTGATTCACATCAAACTTCTCCCTTAAGCATTCATTTAAAAGCGGTATGTTTATCACACGTGAAGCTACAGTAGGCCTGTTGGCATTCAAGTGCCATGGTATTGTTTGGATCTCCATGACTGCCGTATCATGACGGCATTAGCAAAGATACAGAGGAGGAGAGCTGGGCTGCGTTTCCCAAAACATCTAAGATGTCCGTAAGTGCTACGATTGTCGTAACGCATGCCATTTGCTATACCTTCAGATCATCGTAGCACTTACGAACATCGTAGATGTTTTGGGAAACGCAGCCCAGGTCTTTTTACCACAGATCCTTAAGCAGGGCTTCTCAGTGTCCTCCTGTCCCCCTCGGTGGTCAAGAGCTACAGCACCCAAGCATGAAGTGGGATTAGAGGGGACACAGCCCTGAGCAGATGGAAGCAGATGCATCCACCAACCCCCACCA
>JASCQY010000072.1:11584199-11602971 GCA_030264315.1 Sardinella tawilis | reverse complement strand
GTGTTCACCCCCCCCCCCCCCCCCTCTCAAAGTTGCAATAGTTACAGATAGATTCCAGTCATCCCAGCTGCACAGCAGATAGGGTCATGAGGCATGATTCAGTTTGCACACAGCAAAGCTAATTCCATTTAAAAGAACGTCATCCCGGCCCTTTGAAGTGCACGCTCCCCACCCCAGGCCCAACCCCCCCAACAATCCCCTACCTCCCCCTACCTCCGAAATCTTGCAGAAAGCCCCCCTTGCCAGGGGATATCACAGTCCATGTTGATGATGATGTTCCTCCTGGACTGACTGTCCATCTCTGCTAAGATCCACTTGGGAGGGAATTGAGCTGAGCGAGAGCCTCCCATGCTGTGGCTGTTGTGAAATATGGGCCAGTCAAACCCAGTACAAATAAGAAAGAGAGCCAGCTTCGTTTGGAAATTTACGGCCCGTCAATTTGCCGTGCTCACGAAAACCCAACTCCACGGCTCTGAGTTGTTTTCTTAACCTCGAAATATAAGAGTTATGAACTTCTGTTTTTATGTCTTGCTCCCAGAGTGTAAAACAATCAGAAGTGTATCCAAGGCCAGAATTGATGTCCAGGATTTATGTGTGGTCTCTGGAACAGCAGAGGGGGCGTGCAAGCAAAAATAAAACAAACAGAGCTGCAGGAAATATGCATATATTTTGATAGAGCACAGACGGGGGAGGGAAAAAAAAACTTAATGATGACAGTATTACACTGAGTGTCTTTGAAGCCTATGAAGTATTTTCAACTGATGCTGGAATGTCATCAGTAGAGACACTTGCTTTGCAGGCCTGCACCAGACGTGTCCTCAGGCAGACCTACAGAGGCAGTCCAGGCTAGGCTTCCACTATCGAATGTTCTCTTCTATCCTCCGCACTAGGCTCTCGCTCTATCCTCAGCACAGCACTCGTTCTCTCTCTCTCTCCCTCTCTCTCTCTCTCTCTCTGTCTTTCTCTCTCTGTCTCTCTCTCTGTCTCTCTCTCTGTCTCTCTCTCTGTCTCTCTCTCTCTCTCTCTCTCTCTCTCTCTCTGTCTGTAAGGGCAGGTTGATCCCTTGTTTGGAAAGTCTGCTGGCCCTTAGATCACTTGTTGATTCCCTCTGCACTGCAATATCTCAAACAGTAATCCATATGTCTGATGTGCAGTAATATGCGTTTGATGTTTTTGTCCTTTGAATGCATGCAAATCCCTCAATATCCATACGCTTTAATAATTGTTCACATCCCCAAGTGATTCCATCCTTCAGAGATGGAGAGGGAAGGAGGAGGAGGACACAGACAGAGAGAGAGAGGGGGGCGGGAGAGAGAGAAACAGAGAGAGAGAGAAAGGGAGAGAAACAAGTGTTACGCAGCGCTGTGGTCTCTAAGACAGAGAGAGTAGAGAGTCGAGCAAACCCCACATAAAATTCCACAATTACGTTGCGTGACAATGAGTACTTCAGGAAAGACCAGTGATTGTGTTTAAACAGAAAAAAAGCCCCACCTTGTGAGACATTTGCCATAAATCAGTAAAAATTCAGAGTCTCTAAACAATAATTACTCCCAGCCTTCTGCAGAGGACCATACAGACAAAGGCTTTTGTAATCTCTGCACGAGATCACACAGGCATCAGTATTTCAGATGCTCACCCTCATAACATGGACCAGATTTCAGATAGGTTGCTCATTAGGACAAAATCATGTGGGTGCATCCAGTTATTTAGCCAGCAGAAGATGAGGTTTTAGAAGGGAGAGGAAAAGCCAAACATTGGCCATATGTCTGGAGGGAGGTGGACTCAAACAGAGAGTGTTTTAAGAGTAAGCATCCTCCTTTGTAGTTTGTAATGACATGGTATACGCATAACCTGAAAGACGGCACTTAAACAGGATTGTTTTATGCAGTACACAGTTTTGTTGTGTACGTGTGTGTGTGTGTGTGGTGTCTGCCTGGTTGAGTGTATGCATGTGTGATTGCACATGTGTGTGTGTGTGTATGTATGTGTGTGTATGCGTGTTTAGTTTACAAGTTCGACAGACATTTCAGTGATGCCCCAACAACTCTCTGAACGCACACGCGCACGCATACTCACTCACTCACACACTTTCATCTACGTTCTCCATCTGGGCCTAATTCAAAAGAAAGGATTTTGGCAGGGTAATGTATCTCTCTAATTAACCTCTCATAGTCCATTGCCGGGTAACGCTCCAGGCATATGTTGATACAGTATACGGGAATCTGCTCTCACAGGCTCGGCAAGAGGGCCACGGCATCCCCAAATACCTGCCCGCGCCGCAGTCTCAGATCACATCATTAAAAGACAGGCTTCATTAGATGTTATTTGGTACTAAATGAACGCTATGTGACGTTTCTGAGCTCGTCTGCACTACAAAAGGCTGGGGAATGTGAAGCATTTACAGACAATTAGACCCTTCTGAGAGAGAGGGAGAGAGATGGGTTATGTATATGTGTGTTTGTGTGTGTGTGTGTGTGTGTGTGTGTGTGCGGGTGCGTGTGTGTGTGTGTGTGTGTGTGTGTGTGTGTGTGTGTGCGTGCATGAACGGGAGAAGGGCCACAGGAAGCTATGGATTTGGAGATGCGTTAAATTATATTTTGGAGAAAAGTCTCGCTTATTATTTTGTTTGGTTTGTTTCAGAATCCCCCTCCAGTAAACAGAGAGATAAAGGCAGGAAAGGTAATTGTTTTTAATTTAATCATGATGTTTGTGTGTCTTTTTCCGCCCCTCTCTCACTCTGTCTTGCCATCCAAAAGAGCACATTTTGTTCAGGATTTGTGCTGAAGTCTGGTTCCTCTGTTCTGCTTCGTAACACTGAAGAAACACAAACAAATTCTAAGCATGGCCTTGCATGGATTCTAAAAGTTACAGTAAAAATAAATTCACAGTTACAAGACACTGTCTGTCCACACAAGTCTGTAATCCCATCCTTGCATGGTTTGCTAAGTTTACTGTAGCCCGTTAGCTTGTCGTATTTTAAAATAAGTGCCGGGCCTTGTCCATTATCCCTTCCTAGGCAAGAAGCGACCCTTCAGGGTCCCTGGTCCCCCCGGCCCTCCTGGACCTCCTGGCCCTCAAGGCCCCCCCGGAATTCCCGGTATTCCAGGGATCCCGGGTTCCAACGCCCTGGGGCCGGCTGGACCACCCGGACCACCAGGGCCGAAAGGCCCACCTGGCCCCCAGGGGCCGGCAGGTAAGTAAGGACCTCACCTGAGCGTTCACCAAAAATTGGCAACAGAGAGAGCGGATGTAGCGCTCGGTTGGTTTGCCAATCCTGATATGAGAGGGACTGTGGTTCTGTGTGGCTGCAGGGCCACACAGAGTACTGGGCAGACATTATGGCCATGTGTACAACCACTGCTGAAAAGTGGGAACACTCTCAAAAAATCACATCGATAGCCAGTAGCAGCAGTCAACAACAGTGCAAACTACAGAGCATTTGCATACATACTAATGCAAATGAGAAAAATAAGCATCATGTTGGTCCATAAAGGGGTGCTATAATCCCCGTCTTTGATACTGCGTGCCTTGTTTATGTTAGCGTTGGGGTATATCAGATGCATGCATCATCGTGGCTAAGCCGCAAGGGCCAAATATCCAAACGCTTTACAAGCCACACAAAGAGTGAAAGCAGTGGACATTAAGAGACAGCAGGACCACCCTGTTTACATCCTACAATACAAGCAGGAGGTGTAATTACAAGGGCTTCTCTAGGGGCCTGAACAAACTCATTACTATTCTAAAGAAATGGACTGAAGCCAGTTCGCCACATTGCTCAGCGAGTAAAACATAACTGTGGTTAGCATGGTAGCTAACGTCAACATGAGCCAGTGTGTAAAGCCCGCGGTCTGCAACATGTGAGGTTTCTGCTGTCAATCTCCAAGCCTCTAGCTGACATGCATTTACTTCAGTTGGGGATGTTTTCCACAATGATTCATTCATGGTTTATATTTGGCTCTGGGAAGATGAAAACTTTCCAGGGAAGACACGTCTTCCTACGGAAAAAGGAGGAGGAATACTGATGTGTCCGGATAGAAAGGATGCAATATGGGGAGATGGGGTGGGGGGGGGAGGCACACACACAGAAGTCTTATCCACATATGGAGAGAAACACCCATCTCTTTGTTGGCATGCCAGTGTGACGCCATCCATTCGTAACACTCTGCAGAGTGCTCAGAGCCATCAACACTGGCCGAACACTACTTTCATTAAGCATCAATGCAGTGAAATGGCAGACATAAACTGCACAAGCACTGTTGAGTGACGTTAGCCTTTAGGATTACCCCTTAAGTTGCCAGACACCTTTGTAGGCATGACAGAGAGAGGGGGTCACTAAAACAGATAGATTTTAGACACACTTCCTCTTTGTTTGATTTTCTTTGGAGGAGAGTTGATTTTAAAGCCTAAAGTCTTTTCACTTTACCTTAAAGTTTCACAATAAAAGCTGTAATTGTTTAAACATGCTTGTGTTTTGCAGGTGCTCTGGACAAAAGCAAGCTAAAAGAATTCCAGGTATATGCTAAACCAAACCCACATGCGCTGTAGATACACACACATGCAAACACACACACACACACCATTTTTCTGCTATATCTGTGGTGATGTTGCGGCTTGCTTTTAGTGGTGGAGGGAACAAGACTTGAAAGGCTGTGTTTCATTTAATATGCTCTTGTGGTTTTGCAGCCCGCTGTGGTGCATTTGCAGGGCCAGGAGACAACTATTCAAGTTAGAGAAGGTAAGAGTCAAATCCCAGATACAGCATTTGCACAACATCTCACTACTCCCTCTCTGGCCCTCTCTGGTTTGAAGCACCGATGCCTTTCAGAGAGAACATGCCCTTCACTGGAACTTGTCAAAATATGTCGGTGCCAGGCTGACTTGGGCTTGGAGGAAGAATGGAGTTGTGTGTCTGTGTGTGTGTGTGTGTGTGTGGGGGGGGGGGCTTAATCAGTGCTGGGCTTCCATCCAACTCATTTGAATATTTTAAGGGTATTTATGAAAATTTATGTAGAGGAAAATGTGTGTCTCCACTCATTTCCTAATTTCCGTCTGCTGTGTAACGTGAATTTTAAAAAGGACTGAATTTTTAAAAAGGACACGCTCCTAATCAAGGGAAGAGATTTGAACAACAATAGGATCAAAACTTGAGGTTGTCAAGGTAACCTTAATGAAAACACAGTGACAAAATCTTGGTTTCATGTAGATATACCTATTTCCATCAACATTAGTGGGCATTATACATTATGAGAATATTGAGTTAATCCCCCTTTTTTAGCGTACTCATTTTTGGATGAATGCATTTTCCACTCATAATCACCTATTTAATTGGTAAAATGGGAGGGAGGGGGGTTGTGAAATATTTTAATAACAATGTTGATGATTGAGTACCATAAAGACCAGTGTTATGGCTGAGATTAAGGTAAAGGTTAAAGTCAACATCATCTGTTGGCTGCAGGGCTTTACAGTATTTGGGAAAAATACAGGTGTTAACAAAAGCTGAGTTGTAATGAAATTATTCAAAAGTCAGCATCCTATCATTGTCTAAGTAGTGTCTCAGTAGTAGTTGTCTCTGTGGTTGAACTCACCGGCCTGTAAGAGTTGTCTGTGAGGCAAAATAAACAACTAAAAATAAGATGTTCAGTTTAAACATGTACATTTTGCTTGTATATCAGAGTAACCATATGAGTTACCTGGTAGTGTTGTTTAGTAAGGGGCTTGCATAGACTTGTTTGGGTATGATGAGCTGATGAGTTGATTGTGTATGTATGATAGCAATTATGTGCCGTTTCACTTTGATGTAGTGAGTAATCTGCAGTTTTAGCAACAATGGCCTTATTTACCTCCCCTAGGAACAGGCCACTTATTTATTGTTTAGTTGGTTTGTTTCTTAGCAGGATTATGCAAAATTACTGACCAGATTTTTATTGGTCTTGATGGAAAGGAAGAATCCGTTATATGCTGGAGCCAGCACAAATTTTTTTAGACTCGCTTTTTAGCTAATGCAGCATGAAGTATTAGTTTCGCTTTCACTTCCATTGTGAGTCATGGCATTAAAAGGGACTGCTGTGCCCTGAGGCAAAGGTATTGACTCTGCTGAATGTTGTTGAAGGCAATTGAGTTTAAATGAGAGGTGCTGAGGGGCCCAGAGTTTGGCTCGTCTTTTCTGAGAGCGTGTGTGAGGCTGGAGAAGAGGTCTCATCCCTGTAGCTAACGTGTGTGCTGCTGCGGTGTGTTTGGAGGTATTCGTGTGGGATTGAGGGTTTCTGGTGCATGTCGTGCTTTGCCTGCACTGACCGGCTCTGCCGCTGTTGAGTGACGTCCCTTCTCTCACTCTGAGATCTTCCAGAGGGCGTCCTGAAAAACTGGAAGATGATCTCTGTGCACCACAAGGTCTTCAAGATGCACTCGCGCTCCGGCGAGCTGGAGGTGCTGGTGGATGGCATCTACTTCATCTATAGTCAGGTAGAAGTGAGTACACACCTCTGGGTCTCTCTCTCTCTCTTTTTCACTCTCTTTTTCTCCCCTCACGCGCTCCTCGCACGTCAGTACCGCTTCTGAGTTCCCCTGTCAGAGAATAAGCAGAGATCTCCGTCATTGAAACACAATGGGAGGGCTGCCAAGGTCCTCCAAACAGCTCAAGTGTATAGAGTTGCTACACAGTTAAACATTCACACTCGTTTGAGGGGAGGGGGATTCAGTGAGGTAATTTGGCATCTGCACGGCACTGGAGATGGATTGAATTTAGCTGCCAAATTGCTTGATTGAATTCCAATCTGGCATGCATGAAAACCATCAGTTGCTTTTGATAGTGAGACTTGAATGGACACGACAATCGATTAATCACTGCCTTGAAAACACTTTGTTTTTTGTACGTCTCCTTTCATTCCTGAACCCCCATGTCTCGCTCTCCCTCTCCATCTCTCATGTCTCTCTCTCTCCCTCCATCTCTCTTCCTCTCGTTATCTTTTCCTTCACACTTTTTCTCCAACTTATGGCACATTTGTCTGTCTATATGTCTCTCCAAACCGCTATTTTACTCTCACTCTCTACCCTCCTCTGGTCTCCATCCTCTCCCGCTCACTCTCTCAATCTGTTGCTCCAACACTCTTTCACCCACTACGACTCTGTCTTTCTGTTCTTTGTCTCGTTTCACTCACTCTTCCTCCATCTGCCTCTCCATTACTTTCTCTCTGTCTCTCTCTCTCTCCTCTTTCGTGCTCTTTATCCCATCCTACCACCCTGTGTTACTTCATCACTCTTCTCTTCTGTTCTTTCTGTCTCTCACTTCCTTCTCCCTCTCTCCCTCTCTCCCTCTCGCTGTCTTTGCTTTCTCTCTGTCCCTTCCTGCCATGCTATTTCTTCTTCCCAGATTTACTACCTCAACTTCACAGACATCGCCAGCTATGAGGTGCTGGTGGACCGCTCGCCGTTCCTGCGCTGCACCTGCAGCATCGAGACGGGCCAGCGCAAGTTCAACACGTGCTACACGGCAGGCGTGAGCCTCCTCCGGGCGCACCAGCGCATCTCCATCCGCATGGTGTACGAAGACACGCTCATCAGCATGACCGACCACACCACCTTCCTAGGCAGTGTGAGGCTCGGAGACGCGCCAACCACCGGACAAGCGTGAACGAGCCACACGCACGCGCACATCACACACTCGTGGTGTATGAGGACATGCTTATCAACATGACCCACCACAGCACCTTCATGGGAAATGTGTGGCTGGGACAAGCGCCAAACTCAGTTGTGAACCCACAAAGCAACTGACCATGAACACATACATTTGTACACACATACAAACACACACATTGTCGCAAGCAAACACAGAACTAATTGTCCAAATGACATATTGGGCCACAAATGCAAACTGCATTACACACTTACCAATTATTGTCCAATATGCTAACAAGGCATGTGCACTGAACAAATACATACACATCAGTGAGAATTAAACACAAACATACTTGCTGTTTCGTTCGCTCTCTTCTACTCTCTCTCTCTCTCTCTCTCTCTCTCTCTCTCTCTCTCTCTCTCTCTCTCTACCTCTCTCTCTCACACACACACACAAACACCAAAACACACAGGAAGCCAGTCACGCATACAGTACACACAGCACAATGGCAAACCGACACCATGCTCTGGGCAGGGCAGCCTGTGGAGGACCACCAAATGTGTAACCCACACGCTGGCATGCTGAACAGTTTCAGGAAAGTGATCACTTTAATCCAGGTCTTGTGCACATACACATCAGTGGACTCGGCTACACTTGCTGCATCACCACACACACACACACTCCATGCCTTGTTTGGAGTGATCGTCAAACAGAATCCTGCCACTAGAGTCTGTCCCCACCCAGCACTGCTTTTCTGTTTGACCTGAGGGACTGGAGGAGGACGCGAAAAAGTCTGTGCAAACCAGCACAGCACGGTTCCACTAATAGAACACTACAGTGCTGTTAAAAGCTTTTTTGGACATTTTCGAGAAGAACTGATGACTTAGAAGTTATACACTACATTTTGTATATATGTACATAAAATAGGATATACTTTTGCTGTAAATGGACTCACTGACATTAAATACATTTTCTTTTGTAATCTAATGTTATCCTCAAATCTTGTTTCACTTGTATTTTGTGTGCCTCTTAAGTGCCGAATTCATCCGTGCAGTGGGGGCCAAGTTGGACAAGTCTGCGCTGTTCTGCCTTGTCCAATTATCTGTCAATGAAAATATATTCCCTCTCAAAAGTTAAAATATAGATCCATTTTTTAAAATGTGGTTCTAATTCCCCAAATTGTGCGTGTAGATCACAAAGTGCTGGTTTTATTTTGACAATATTGCATCCAGTGTTATTGCCACAGACAGCCATGTGGACTGACGAGCACAAACAACCCCAGGGCTTTTAGAACTGACCTCTGGCTGGACCCCCATTCATCCTGAGGCACAAGACTGAATTTAGTAAACTCCCGTGTCATTGGACAATTTATGCATGTTCGGAGTTAGCCATGTCGACATTGAAATATGTGGCATAATTGCCTTGCTGTGAGGTATGGATGGAACATGCATAGACATCAACATGGGGATCGCTTTAACCAAAGAGGAAGTCAGTGTCAGGCTACAAGTGGACTAGTACAACAACAACTTAAAAAAGTTCCTCTTTTTGGGGTAATAGGTCTACATTACATTTCCTGTGAGACAAATTTGACTCTCTCAAAAGCACCCATGCATTTGTGTCATTTACGGAACGAGGTAGTTGGTCGATCACCAATTTGTTCTGAAGCTGGGGGGATTACCAGAGTGGGTTCGCTCTAGTCATGACTAGCTGCACTCTCCTCGTCTCAGTCACAGTTGTGACACTCTGTCTGAGCGTCGTCCTCATCCAAGAGGTCAGGGTCTTAAAAACGGACCTCAAGGGAATTAAAAGAGACCTCCTCTCCCCCTTGGTTCATCGGTCACTGAGAGAGTTTGGATATGGGCTGTTTATGTCTAACATGTGGGAGGTAGGCCTGCACATCAGTTCATTATTACGTTTAGCTGTCCATGGCAGATTTCAGAATTTATGGTCTTGATGTTTCTCGAAAATGTTAGAACATGATTGGTGGTGGGGGCTAGAAACTAAAGGTCGTTCTTGTGTCATTCCACCAACACCCCAAACAACATGAACAACCGGCGGTGGGTCAGCAGCAGCATTCGTTTCTACGGCTTCGGAACAAACGAGGGGAAGACGTCTGGACCAGTAAGTGCCAACGCCGAGGCCATGTGTTTGCAATTTATGCGTCATGCTTTATGAGAAATTTTGATTTTGAAGTCATTTTATGGTGCAGGGCAAATGTCCAATGTTTGAAACAGACAGTATAACAAGGCAGTGTGACACTTTGACAGCCGTGTTTTCCCTCAGCCCAGGCATCATTCTTGCAGATGACAGCCATGGCAAATGAAAAGCCCATACTAAGAGGTAAAAAATACAATAAAATAAAAGAATTTAAAAGCCTATATGATCAGTACCCAGACTCCCACCACCCTCACCCTTCTCCCTTTCTCTCTCTCACGGACACACACATATTACACATGTGTAACATATTACTGTGAGAAGCAAACAAGGAAAAATAAATATAAAAGATCTATATCTTTTAGCCATCCAAAACTATCAAACATACTCACACAATCATATTTCTTGTTTAATATAACTCAGGTAATGTGACGGTAATTCCATGGACCGTCGCCATCCAACAAGGTTCTGCTGTCACTGCATCGGATAACAAAATAATCGTCCAACAAGACAGTTACTTCATGGTATTTGGCCAGGTAGGCCATATGATACACTTGTGCTTTCTTTTGTGAACTCTCTAGCTTGTGCTTGTGTGCAGTCCATCCCAAATATTAGGTGGGCTAGTGTCCCGGGAAACTGGCCACATACTGCCCAGAACCAGACCTTCAGAATCATGAATGGGTCTTACACCAACACTTTTTCATACCAGCCACAAGATGTCAGCATAATGATTCATGATATTTCGTTATGACTAAGTAATGACTCACTGTAAGATGTGTGATCAGAACATTTTGAAGTGTTTCCAGGAATCTTATTAGGCTATGTCTTACCCCCTGCCAGAATCTGGAAATGCATTAGTTGTTAATGCAAATACCATAATAGGACCGTATGCATTCTTAACGGAACTGGAGCAACTGACTTCTCATCAAGTGTGTGTGTGTAAAAAAAGAGGTGAGAAGAGAGATGACAGCATCTACCGCTTAGAGGTTTTAAGAATGCATTACGGTAATTGTAAGAATACATGCAGCTGTGCAGCCTGAAGTGAATTATGCACTAAGAGTGCACAGACACACTGGAGAAGGAACCTTTGTTAGTTGCCACTTCTCAGATTTGCAACGGCACACTCCTAAAGAGAAAACAGCCCTGAGCCTGAATGAGAGAGAGAGAGAGAGAGAGAGAGAGAGAGAGAGAGAGAGAGAGAGAGAGAGAGAGAAGGAGGGACGTGAGAACATCGATGTGTTGCAGGTTCTGTATCACGACCAAGGAGCGATCATGGGCCACCTGATCCGCCAGAAGCCATTCAGTTCATCTGGAAGCGATGGGGGATACCGGGACCTCTTCCGATGCCTCCAGGAGATGCCCGCGGCCGAGAACAGTGCCAACACGTGCTACACCGCAGGTGGGCAAGGCTTATATATGTACATGTACATGCTAAACACATGCTAACCTGATAGGGCTATCCAACCCCCACCCCCCATATGGTTAAAAAAAGACACTCCACCATTTTTACTGCAGCTTGCTGCCTATTACTTACGCTTCTGTCATCTTGCAATATGCAGTTAAGTTTTATTGGGTTCCTATGTTTTGCACCTGGTGCATAGGTGTTACATGCAGCTGAAGCGTTCCGAATTCCCAGAGATTCTGGTGCATTCAGTCGCTGAAGCTCATGCTTTAGAAGGGTCATTAAACAAAGTCCCTTCAGTTATGTCTACTTGGCTGCCATTGCGCTGATTGGTCTCATAAACTTACAGTATGTTTACATTGAGGGCTTTAGCAAGTGCCTTTCTCCAATGTGTTGCACAAACATTTGCATGTGTGATTCTTCCATGGATACATAGACTATACAGCTAGATAGACAGAGACACACAGATAGATATATCAAATAGAATCAGCAGCAGCTAGGACGTGGTGCATCACTGAACACCCAGTAGTAACATGTGAGGTGCTAGTGGGACTAACTATGGCCTAACTATTGTAAGACATGCAGTATTTAGCCGATAACATAAACTTATTCTATTGCTTGTGAAGGCTGGGTGGAGTTGCCTATACTTTTGTTTCAGTTCCCCTGTTATCACGCTATTCAGTTACCCCGTGTCACCCCATGGCCCTCCCATGTGTTCTGTGTTCTGCCCAACAGGGATTGTAAAACTGGACCGCAACGACCAGCTGGAGTTGGTCATTCCCGATCGGCCTCACGCACAAGTAGCAATGGACACGGAATCAACCTTCTTTGGAATCATTCAGATGCAGTAAACAAAGGGACCTCCCCTAACCCCCCATCCCCCCCCCCCTCGCACATCTCGTCAGACAACCACAGAAAGGGCTGGAATATATTCTGCATACTTGATGTTCAGTAGGCTATACGCTGCTCTTTTCATCTGACGTTTAAAAAAAAAGAGAGGATGCCTGTGTTATTGTACTCAGTTGACAAGACGAAAATAGGCCCACTGAAGGCTCTGCTCTCTGTGCAATCAGTAAGGCCCAATGTCACGCTGACGGATGACAAAGCCAGTCTCTGGGACCGGCAGATAACCTCACACCAGCAAGGTCGAGTGCGAACTGTGACAGGCCACTGTCACTGCCATCTCCCAAACAGGATGTTGCACTATGCCACGCGGAGCACGCGGAGATGAGATATTCTTACAGGATCTCAATGGGCAGAAGCATAGCAGAGAAGAAACAGGCAAAGCCTACAGGCTTTAACAAAGATCTGTCGAGACAGTTTCATTACGGGCGTTTAACACTGGATGGCAATTTCTTTACAGCTTACTATAAACGGGCACGCACACACACCTACACACATCCCTGCATAGCCTACGTATTTTTTTTTCCTCGCCCAGCTATTCTGTCAATAGGTTTATTTCCGTCTCTTTGTTTACCATTCTCTGGCTTTGTCCCACAACCGCTGCTCTCAGTACCACACACCATGGGGTTTATTTGGCTTTCTATTTTGAAGAGGTTTCCATTTCCCAGGATGGTATATCAGGAACAAACAAAAGAGGGGGAGCTTGTTTGTGCTGTAGTTTTTTCACTCCATGGCGTGGAATAATTATTGCGATCACAGTGATGAATCTTAAGAACCCTTTTTCTAAATGCAGTGTTGTCTTTTGTCTACACCTACATGGAGATTTCAGTCATGATTTTTGAAAACTGATTTTTGAAAACTGTTTTTGCACTGAGCTGTGACATGGCACACCCTCTTTGGTTTTCTAGATCTCTGGTTAGTCACTGTGTTGTTGACAGCCTTCCTTGGCTCTGGTGACGGACAATCAGCAAAACATGTGTCACATGTTTGTAAACTTGAAAGCTCACTGAAATTGTCTGTTTACTATGGCAAATGCAGCATATGCTGACCAAAGCCGTGCAGACTTGAGCACAAATGAGGAGCAAGCAGTTTGCAACAGTGTTACAGACATTTTCCAGTGTCTCCAGAAGCTTGGCAGGGTTTACTGTGGTTGTTGTAGTGAAAAGTGACTGATTTTGCAGCAGGAATTCTCAAAAACTGCTGCATGTTGAGTGTCTGAGTGTGTAATGGCGACAGTGGTCGCACATGTGTGTAACATTACATTCCTAATCATTTGGATCTCATGTGGCTCACTGTGTTGGGGCTTTATGATTGAAGTTATGAATTCTAAAAAAATTAGGATAATAACTGTTTATTTGTGTTTGTATTTGTGTTGTAAAGACTGCAGAAATCTACTGCATTTTCAAAATGAATGGAAATGAGAATAGATAGATAGATAGATAGATAGATAGATAGATAGATAGATAGATAGATAGATAGATAGATTTGCATGTATGACTAGGTCCATCTCTCCTCCCTGTCTGTAGCTGCGTTGGTTTGTGTGTGTGTGTGTGTGTGTGTGTGTGTTTGGGGGGGGGGGGGGGGGTGTGATGCAGAGAGACCGACAAAATGCGTGTTATTCCCACGTGCACTAAAGCCGTGTCACAGCCTATGTGTTGACAAATAAAGGGATTACTTCAGTGAGTACACCTCCTGTCCAGCATGTGTGTGTGTGTGTGTGTGTGTGTGTGTGTGTGTGTGTGTGTGTGTTTCTTCTTCCTGACAGCAAGTAACAGTATAAAAGCGCTGGCTTACAGCATGCAGTGTCATATGGCACAGTGAGCCCTGTCAGAGACGGTGGTGTGGAATGATGATGGGACGAGGACTGGTGATTGCAATACTTATGACTCTGCATGCACACTCATCCAGCCTCTTCAGCAAACTCAGTGAGGAAACACACGCTAGGCTCAAGGTAAGGTCAACTCAAAAAATATAGCCTTATTTTTCACCAACAACAGAAATTATTGTATTTGTGCTTTTTTTTTTAAATACTGTAGATAGCGTGGCAATTGTATTTCCCCCCTTCCGTTGCAAACTAACCAAAGCTGTTTCTCTGTTTTGCATTTTTAAATGTTCAAAAAAAAAAAGATTAAGAGACTGTCCTGGAACCACAGGAATCTTTCCTCCATCCCCCTGGGCTTGGACGAGAGGCTGATAGAGCTCGATTTGTCAAACAATTTGATCAAAAAATTCAAAACGATTAACCTCCGATTCCTGGAGAAGCTGGATGTAAGCTACAACCATCTGAGTTTTATATATAAAGGCGCTTTCAAAAACTTGGTCCAGCTCCACGACCTGAACCTGGCAAGCAACTCGTTAAACAACAACATAATCAACAACAGTCAAGCCTTCAAAGACCTCCATAGCCTAAGAGGCCTGGACATCTCAAAGAACGACCTAGACGAGGAGGCCGTAAAACAATACCTCAGCAACGCATCTTCTCTGGATTCCCTGACAGCCACGGGAAATGTTGTGTCAAAACTAACAGCCCAGTCTTTTGCCAACACCAAAAACCTGAGAGTCATTAACTTAGAGAACAATCTGATTTCAAAAATTGAAGAGGGAACTTTTAACCCCTTGAAAAAGCTTGCTAAACTCAACTTGGCCCGGAATAATTTGGCTTTTATCTGTGACTTTAAACTTTCCCAGGTGACTTATTTAAACCTCAGCAGAAACTCCATAGAGTTCTTCATAACACATGAGAATGAAAAGGTGTATAGTCTAGAAGTTCTGGATTTGAGCTACAACAATCTTCTCTACTTCCCTATTCTGCCAAAACACAACCATTTGAAATACCTTCATCTTCAAAACAACAGACTGGGTGTCATAGGAGCAGGGGATTCTGTCTCCGATGCAAATAATCTTTATCAGGATGTGACAGGCAGAAACTATTCCAAAACAGAGAATGATAAAGACAGTGTAGGCCTATATTCTGACCTGCAAGTCATGCCATTACTTCACTTAGACTTGAGCAGTAACCAATTCACATCATTTCCTCTAACAATGGTGAAAAATTTCCGGTCTCTGGAGATCCTGAACATAAGTCACAACTGCCTTCAAAACATCAGCCATAATTATGCCTCCCAGGAAGACAGTCAGTCGGATATCCTGAATTACTCACTGCCATCTCTACGTCACATAAATCTGAAGGACAATAACATACAGTATTTATCCCCTATCCTTTCCAGAACTTTCCCTCAGATAGAGTCAATGGTCCTTAAAGGTAATCGGGTAAAGCCCTGCTCTGGACAATCATTCACAGAATCGGACCTTTCTGTAGATGGGCCATGCATTTCTTTCAGCAATATCAGCACCCTGAAGAACTTGGACCTCCGGGAAAATGGCATAACAATCCTGCTGCCTGGTGTGTTTGCAAACAGCCCTTTGGTCTCTCTCAATCTGGCTGGCAATAATCAGATGACCATTGCCAAAAATGCTCTTAAAGACTTGCAGGATACCCTTCAATTTCTCAGCATTGGACAGAACAATATGACCGATTCCCAACTTGGGTTGGCGTGCATGAGGAAGCTGAGGATCCTGAATGTATCCGATAACAACTTGAGAAGCGTTCCAAGTACTACTGCCTGTTCCCCTCTGACGGAGTTGGACATGAGAAACAACAGCTTGACCACTTTAGAAAATATGGCAATGTCTCATTTATCTAACATTTACATAAGTGGCAATACTTTCAACTGCTGTCAAATCACATGGCTTCTAAATCTAAAACAGGCCAGTGTAACAATCCCGGACCTGAACAGAACACAATGTTTCCACCAAACTGGACGCAACATCTCTCTTTATGCTTTAGAGAGCTCCAACAATGTGTGTTTTGATGCAGATACAAGGGACTATGTTCTTCTGTATATAACCATTTTTTGTTGCATGTTTGGATTTGTTATTATTGCTCTATTTGGCTACACACTATGGAGACAGTCAAGCCATTTTGTGGTGCAACATTCCATTCTCAGTGCAGGCAGTATTTCCCTCATAAACCTCGTCACAGATTAGGTTATAATTCAGAGGTTGACGATGTGCTAATTATGGTAAGAATGACAAAGATATTTACATAGTAACATGGCAAAGAAAGCTTTAAATCATCCTTCCACATTGCTTCATATATGAAAACATAAATGATTCAAGGTATATAAAAGCCTGGCGTTGTAACAGAGCACCAGTTCTAGAAACTTTATACAGTAGTTTCATTCATCTCTATGACTACAATAAAGAAACAGAACCCCCGCCTGGCACTACAACCACTATGCTGCACTTTATAGCACTGTTTTTCTTTGCTGCGTCCACCTGCCCGAAGCTCGAAGGGGGACCAAGGCATCAGACCGACACATCCATTAAGCACATTTATTCTGCATCTGTTGGCAGCATTAACCTGTCAGGCCGCTGCTGATTGTGTTGTTCCCTAAAGTCACCTCTAATAGAAAGTTTACTATTCCATATAGGTCACCTCATGCTATTTATCTATGGATGATTGACCTAAGAAGCTTAGGAGATGCACAGAGAATTCCTTGCATAATATTGCACTGAGTAGCCAGCTTTGAATAAACCACCCAGTCTTAAATAGTGACAGGAGAGACATATCTCATTAACGGCCTCTTCGATAAGGTCAGGGATAGTGTCAGAAGAGGCAGAGGGGAAAGAAATTCCACTTTTTTGCAAAATCCCATCATGCATGCGGGGAGGGAAACAGATAAAGACTTTGATGCCTGACTCTGCCTTGGCTCCGTGTTTTATCTTTAATTCAGAGCATACCAGCGGAGAAAAAAAAATATTTCACCATCACCATGACCTGAATGAATCAAAGACAGAAACAAAAACATCCTGCTTGGCACATGTTGTAAGTCCACAATTTGACTCACCGGCCTGCAAGATTATGCAGTAAATGTTGAGAGAAATATGCAAGACTATAAAACACTGTCACAGTAGCTGACTAGATAGATGTATACTTCAGTCTGTTTAAAGTTGCTTACTAAATGGATACATTCAAACTTTAAAATCTTTCTCTGGTAGTTGTATTATTACAAATCCCGTACTGGAACCTGTCTACTTCTCCCCTACAAGTCCATGAACGATGAAACAAAAAAAAAAAATCATAATCAACATTTCTCCACGAATATGTCTCAGGAGGTGGTGTTGCAATAGAGTCATTAAAAAACGGCCGATGAACTTCTTTTAAAGTCAGATCTGAAGTACATATATTGCACAAGATGTTCCCTGTTCTTTTGAATCACGCTAAATCAAAGACAAAATCGCTCAGTTTATAACAGAAAAAAAAAATCTTGCCTGATCATCTTCATTAAGTGTCTGAAGTTTTCGTGAAAGCTCTGGGTTTAACGTTTTGATCCAAAGTTGGTGGAAAGTCAGGTCTTCTCTCTCTCTCACTCTCCTTTTCTTTTTTTTTTAAATCCGGCAGCTCGGCTGATCCGACAACCTACCCTGCCAGGTCCTGAAAAAAAGACATTTTGATAAATTTGCAAGCAGTGAGAGTCTGCCTCTTACATAAAAAAAAAATCCAGATCAAGAGAGATTCCAACAGCTGTAGTCAAGTCAACAGATGAAATACGGGCCTAGGAGAAAAAGAAATCGGCCCATCATAAATTTTCCTAAGTGGGGGATATATCGCTCACTTGATGACCAAGAGGGAGTACTCCATCTCTGACCCTCTAGCTGAACAGTCAGAAGTCTCTAAAAAGTAGAACTGCCACAGAGCAGACCTGCAAGCCCTTCCATGTGCCTTTACATGACGAATCAAATCCATGGATTAAACTGATCATGGGCTACCTACATATCACAGAGGAACGGAAAATAACCAGTCACCACTGCATGACTTATATTAACCCCTGGCCAGCAATTTGCTTAGATAGACCGAAGCACTGTGATTAATTGTGACACTAATAGAACAACAGTTGCACATGGATGAGTAGCTAAAGAAGGACCCATATTTCACTCCCTATTTCCAAGTGGAAAAGAGGTGCACTTTCATACAATTAAAGCGCATTTCAAGGCCTATCTTGCGTGTGAGGATATAGTCTATTTGTCCTGAACTGAACTTATCTTGAAGACATTTGTGGTGTGCTTTGTTTGCACTGTTATATTTCAATAACGCAACAGTTTGAATTGAAGTACATAAGGATGGCTTAAGCATACATTTTTTGTGCATTTTAAGAGCATTTAAACTAACCTGACTCTCGCTAGATCCTTGCAGTTCCGCCATGCTCCACCAGAGGCATTTTGCTCCAAACAAGGATCTGGGACTGCTTAAAAGGAGATCTATTTCAGTTTTCAAAAATCCTTTCATATGATTGGATAAAACACTTGTCTGTTCCTTTATCGACATGCTACGACAACCACTCACATTGCAACCACTAATGAGATCGATAAATGTCTGCTACGTCACATCAATTCAAATCGCACTCGGCGATCCTGACTGGTCCATATTTCTTGCTGCCTTGAAGGAGTTTGCATTGCCCTTGATCCCAGATCCTTGTGTGGAGCTCAGTGAAATGCCTCTGGTGGAGCATGGTGGAACAACAAGGATATGGCGAGAGTCAGGTTACATTTAAACCCCACTATTAAAGGTACACTATGCAAGCCTCCCCCCTACAGGCGACGATTTATTTAAAATATAGCAACAAGATTGTACATTC
>JASCQY010000072.1:11560857-11584099 GCA_030264315.1 Sardinella tawilis | reverse complement strand
GTTTATTATCATTGAATTTGAAGAATGACTGTCTGTGCTTTATCCCCCCCCCCCCCCAAAAAAAAAAGCTTCCCAAATATATATATCAGTTCTCACTTACACTTCAGACTAAGTCACAGGATACAGTCATCTTAGCAGCATATTGGCAAGCATTTTGCTGCACCGTTCAAGTGAAATTCCCCTAGGCTTTTATGTTCTATGTTAAAGCCCGACTTCACGTTGTTTTAATTTATAGCCTGTTATGTGTCTAGGGTTACTGATTTAAGCAGAGAAAAAAGTCAGGTGTGTTCACTCCCTCACTTCATCCTCTATGACAGGCAATTCATGAACTGGGAGGAATGGGAGATCACACAGGCTACAGAATTAAGACGTGTCAATGGCAGAAGGAAATGCCTTCAAAATGTCAATGGAACAGGGTGTTCATATCAGTGAGGAATGCAAATATAGCAACAACGGGAAGGATCAAAGTGTGAGGAAGTGAACACACATCTGAAGCAGTTAAAACAATGCGCTGCCAAAAAAATAGATCCTTTGAGAATCACTGATTAACACTTGTAGAGCAACCATTACGTCTAATCTACAATCTCTCTCTCTCTCTCTCTCTCTCTCTCTCTCTGTGTGTGTTCCAATGAGGCCTACCAGCACACACACACACACTATTTGTAAGAGTTTCTCTAGAATCCGAGGGAGGAACAAGTGAAGAGTTTCCCAGTGTAATCACTGAACAAACAAGGAACTTGTCTGAGTTTAACATGGGTCCTCCCTGGGTCTAAGGCCATGCTCACTTCTAGGCTACACCGACAACTGGTCTGCCTGCCGTTAAACACTGAACATGTAACAGATCAGACATCTTCACATTTGTGGACACATGACCACCAGACGATCTTAAAATATTATTTCAAACTTCCCTTCTGCCCTCTTCAAATAAGATTCGACCCTATTACCACTGCAGTGTGAAACCCACTATGTCTGGTGGCTGGTGGCTGGTGTGGTGCAAAAAGTAGTTTGCTACTGCACTAGCTCTCGTGCGCACCATGGTGACCAGTAGTGAAAAGAACAGAACAGAAAAGAAAAGAACAATGTTGAACTCTGACCATGGCACATGTAGCCAACTTCATTTTCGTACCAAACTCCACGCCAAACATGCATGCTGCTTCCTATCTGAAAGCCCCATTAGTCATCAACTCACACCCATGAAACTTGAGTGTCTATTCAAAAGCACCGCATGCAAGGCTGTTGAGAAATGCAGGTCCACCAAACAGACCACAGGCAGGGACCGGCTTTTTCCTGTCTGGCACAGAACACTGGTCTCAGAACAGCCTGGATAAGCAACTGCTAGCCTCAAGGTTTATGAAGTGTAACATCCCATATGACTCACAGAAGAAGAAGCAGCGAGAGCAAAGGGGAGTAAGTAGCTGAATAAAGACTGCAAGGGTGGATAAGGTTCAATTCAAAGGGCGTGGTTACAAACCAACAAGCCAAGACATTATGTTACATCAAAGTATAGCCAGAGCCAACGAGTTCTGGTTTTTCCAAGGTTAAAGTTATCCCACTGTTCAAAAACATGAAAGTAACCCAACAGCTAAAATAAAATAAAAAAAATCCCAGCTGGAAAAATGTTTAGGATGCAAGCTGATTTTCCCAGCTTGATATGACCATGCAATACACAGTATGCTTCCTCTGCCATAAATGGCGAAAAAGCATTTATCACTATTGTGCATGAGACTGATATGCTATGTTTAGCTACTTTGACCAACTTGTGATGGTCATTCTAGCTGATTTTGCTGGTCTTAACTGACCTGCCACAACGTATCTGTCCACGTCAGCAGCTTACTTCAGCAATGCTCAGTTTGACAGGATGATACCATGACCAACGTGATATCCTGCATGTCCCTCTGGTGGTCAGCATCTAAACCATCAGAGACCAAGAACTCGAACCATCAAAAGGATGGTTAAAGATGGACTATGAGATCCCGAATGATGTCACTGCTGTTGATGTTCCACATAAACACCAAGATAGCAAACATAACACTAACATAACCACCTCCCGAGCTCCAAAAAGGTCTCACAAGCCCCTCGTGCTTGTGCACACAAAGAAGGCTGACAGCGAACAGAGGAGATAAGAACATGACGTGTCTGTTTGTGTGGTTACAGCTAACATTAGTCAGCCTTAATTTAGGTAAAATTTGATACAATTTATGGAATATATAATCTTGGGCGACATTTTCATTTTTTTCAGTGGACTGATACTAACCATCTACTGAAGTTCATTGGAAAAAAGTTACTTAATAATTTCAAAGCATCACTACACTAAAAGTAGTAAAAGTCTGAAGTTTTGCCTTTCCCTCTTAATAGGTCTAGTGTGTTTTTTGACACTGAGTATGTGAAAATCACATTTTAGGGCTTTCTTTTGGAGATCTTGGTCAGCAAAGAGGATTGATGGGCTTCATTAGTAATAATTTTCACAGTTTTTTTCCAATAGGTAATAATTTTAGTAGCCTGGGCTTGCCCATACTTCCTGTGACACTGCACAAAATTTCATGTTCAAGTCAGTATGGCCAAGCTGCCTATTTACTGCATTTCCTGTCCCAGAATTTCAGGCACCAATGACAAGCGAGCGTTTACTCCTCCAAGGTGAAGGAGGCGGGCTAAACAAGTTTAACATTGATTCTGCCTTTCAGAAGGCAACTAGTATGTGAGATTGCCCAGACTAAGCTCGTATGAACTTTGATAAGCCAGGCCTAGGCCTAGGCCTATGTTATTTCACTTAGCCCGCTGTACAATTCTATGCTTCCCCTCTACCTGTACAAACTGGAGTTTTGAATTTTCGCTTGGTAGGCCTAAAATCCTTGGTGTGCTTGATATGGGGCCTCTGCCTAATCAGTCAGTGACTTGCTGCCCAGCCAACCGTATATCCTGTCCAAGGATGGCCACTAAAATCTTAAAAAAAATTGTAGGCCTAATGATTATGTGCTTATGTTGCTTGCTGAGGTTTTTTTTTGTTTTTTTTTTTTTAACTGTTCTCACACTGTGCTCCCCACAGTCTAGGTTTTTTCTCCTCCCCCTGTCCTGTCTACTCCCTTGGCATATTGTACTGTATGTATATGTTCGGATGGGCTGATGGCTAACTTCACCAGTACTTGTCAACACTGACAACAAAGGCTATTCTATTCTACATGGATCTAAGGTGCAAAGAATTGACTAGCTTGAGGAGAAACTGCTGCAACTAACAACCACCTACTGTATGTGCATTTCAATACCAGACATTACAGATGAACCATAAAACTCCATCATGAATTCACCATAACCATCACTGCACATCGTCACTAGGCGATGTGCAGTGCTCTAGTCTGGTTTGCTATTAGTGGGTATATTGTCTGCCTGGGACTATAGTGGATGCTGTCTTATACAGTGTTTTTAGTACTGCAGGTTTTACTGGATATAAGCAAACCCAAGAACTTTTGGTTATAGGCCTTCCGCGTTTACCTGTGTATGACGACTACAGCCCTGGCAATGTCATGACTATTCTCACTCTTTTTTTAATTCTTTGATTTCTTGCTTAATCTTGGAACGCTTGGAACATTGGAACATCTAAAATGCTTAACCATATTGTGCACTTTCTACTGTGTATGCTGGTGACTTACATCCCAAAACGATGAATAATTGTTTTGGGTTTTTTTGCCAGATTTTTTGTAAGCTGTTGCCACTTTGTTGTAGGCAGTTGGTTGCTTGCCCTTAACACTAAGGGTTTCAAAGCTAAAGGCTCTATCAGAAACCTTGGTGTCAGCATTGACTGTGATCTGAATTTTAATAGCCACAATACAGCAGTGGCAAAATCAGCATTTTATCATCTTAAAAATATTGTCAAATTACGTGATTTTATGCTACATTCTGATCTTGAAGAGCTCATTCATGCTTTAATCTCCAGCAGGCTTGACTATCGTAACAGGCTTTTTACTGGAATCCCTAAAATTACAAACAGCTCCAGTTGATACAGAATGCAGCGCCAAGGCCTCACAAAAACAAAAAGATCAGAACGCATTTCTCCTGTCCTGTGTTCTCTGCACTGGCTTCCAGTTGCACACAGAATTGATTTTAAAACTTTAAAACTTAGGCCTATTTTTGCGCTATAAATAAAATTGCCTTGTCTTCTACACTGATGTGAACTTACATGGTTAAATGGTTTGAGATTTAACTCTTGGCTAATATAGTTATGTGTCAAGATGTAAAGGTCTCATGAAGTCAAAGAGATAACTCCTGACCCTGTTGCAGGCCTAGCACCCCACACAAAATGACCATAAGCCATAGAAGTCTCTAACCTTTTTTCCTCTGAGAGCTGCTTTGATAAAAATCCATTTGGCAGAAAGCTAGGCTACTCAACTGCTATTTGACTGTTAGGCCTATTCATTGTCATGGAGAGAAATAGGCCCAATCCTAACATGGAGCACTCATCCTTTCGTTTAACCTTTCCAGGCGCCTCCAGTTAGTTATGCCATTGTGAGATCATTGTAGGAAATGGCAGTAGGCCTATGTTGGATGTGATTTCATAGAGATTTTTAGCAGGTTTAAAACCTTTTGACTATATCATGCAAGTTAAATTTGCTTTGACGCTTTGGGGAGCTAGCCTACTCTAAGCAGTTGGCAAACTACTGGTAGCTCTCAAGCTACCTGTTGGAGAGTCGTGCTCCAAATCGTTGTAAGGGCAGCATTTTTCTCAAAAATGCATGAGCAAACTTAACCTTGTGGCCTTTCCTGCGGTCCTACACCAAAACGGGCACTTAACTCTAGAATTTAGTTATCATGGATGGACTCACAAGTTAGAATCACAAGGTTCATCTTGCACTTTTCCACGTTCGCTGGAACAAACTCAGAAAGAGCCCTGAAAAAAGAGGCTTCTTCTTCTTCTTACTTTATTGGCGAGTTACATCTCTTTGGTAAAAAAAAAGAGGCTACTTGGCCTACCTGCCTATAAAACCTCCAACAGGAACCATAGGAGAAGCGTTACCCGCCAATAAAATTCCAAAGAAGAAGAAAGAAGCAGCTCAAGGGTCCACGCGGTACTGCAGGGTAGGGAACTGTGGGACACATTAGTTGGTCTACCTCCACTTCTCTTGCCTTTTCCTTAATGATCCAGCCAAAGCTTTTGACATTAGTATTTGCTCTCTCTTGACAGTTTATCAGTGTATTCAAATCTATGTGGCCATCCTGGTGACCCTTAAGGTTAGCCCAGTATACCAGAGATAACTGATCTCGTCTGAGGTGCAAAGGCATCTCTCCCAAGTCCACTTGTAAGGCTGCCACAGGTGTGGTTTTCCTGGCTCCACTACAAATCCTTAAAGTTTGATTCTGTATAATGTCTAGCTTCTTCAGTACAGTTTTAGCAGCAAACCTATACACAATACATCCGTAGTCTAGTGTTGATCTTATTAGGCCAATATACTATACAGTAGATGGATTTCAATGCAGGCCTACTAGCACCCCACTCTACCCCTCGCAGACACCACATTACATTCAATACTTTTTTACATTTCTCTATCATTTTTTGGATATGCACTGTCCAAGTTAATCGCTTGTCAAACCAAATACCAAAGTACTTAAGATGGTCTGTTCTTTCCAACCCTTGACCACAAATTGTGATTTTTTAGGTCCTTAGGTCCCTAACTTTTGTCTTCTCCACAGATATCCTAAAGCCCCACTCAAGAGCCCATTTCTGTACAGTAGGCTATTTACTGCTTGCTGTTTATGTTTCTTCCTCTTTTCTACATAGCTCCATCATCTGAAAATAACGCAACACCTGTGGAGTTATCTATGCTCTTAAAAACATCATTTATCATAACAGTAAAAAGTAATGGACTTATTATGCTACCTTGAGGGGTACCATTGTCAACCTCATACACATTGCTAAAAACACCATTTATTCTAACTTTCATTTTCCTTTCTGATAGGAAGCGTTTAACCCATTGCAACATTCTACCTCTTATTACAAACTGAGACAGTTTGACAATTAATCCCTCCTTCCACATCATGTCATACGCTTTCTCTATGTCAAAGTATACTGCTATGACAGATTCTAATAGGCCTATATATTGGAATAATTATGGATTCCTTCCAGGAAAGAGGGAGCACTCCCTCTTCCCACACCTTGTTATATAATTGAAGCAATACTCCTTTACCCTCATCACTCAGCTTTTCTAGCATTGAGTAACATATTCTGTCCCCTCCTGGTGTAGACCTAGCCTGGCGACGGCGCCATCCTATGTTCTCCACCAAAAGCTTTAGGCTCCGTACATAGTCTGGCCAAACAAGCCCAGCTCGGTTCCATTTAACGCTCCTCCTTCCCCTTCAATTTCTTGTACCCCCTTATGCTATTTGCCATTGTAGGCTACCTTGTCTCCTCGGGTCTTAGATTCCCTGAGCTATAGATACAGACGGCAAGTCAGGACAACCCCCTGAATCAGATTCTGAATCAGTGTACCAGAATTAATAACACCTGTGCATATCCTGTGACTTTTGGGGAAAATGGCTGCTGTGAAATAGGCCTCCCTCTCATCTTCTTAATCATTCCCCACACCCTTTCTATGGATGTTGTACGTCCAAGTGAACTACAAAACTTTCTCCAGTACTTCTTTGTCTTTTTAACTTCTTACCTTAGCTTGTAACCTCTTATAGGCCTACTCTATCAGATTCTGGAAATTATGTGTCCTTTTTAGTTTTAAACTAAAAAGTTTTAAATGTTAAAAGTTTTAAAAGCCTTGTTTCACTTTTTAATGGCCTTACTACATTCCTTCGACCACTATGGCACTATTTTATTCAGACGTCTGGGCTCAGTCTTAGGAATAGCCCTTTCTGCCGCACTAGGCTATCAATACAACCCTTCAACACTTTGATTAGACTTACTATCAATGTTCAGAAGTTCAGGCACTTAATTCTTCAAATTTATCCCAATCGGCTTTTTCTAAGATCCATCTCTCTCACTTCATTTACTCTTTCCAACTCCAACCCTACACTAGTTATGGGGAAGTGGTCATTACTGGCTACCTCCCAGCCACGTTTATCAGCTACTGTAGGCCTAGCCTACTTGTTAGTCAAATCAAGTTCATTAGCCTACCCCTTGCCACATCAACCCTAGTGCTTGAACCATCATTTAGACAGACTAGATCCTTTTCCTCCAAGAGGAAAGCTATCACAAGACACCCTATTTGAAGTCAACCACACTCTGCAAACCGAGCAGTCCGACGAAATGCAACGAACGTAACTCAGTTGAAAAGTTACAAATTGATACAGTATCTTAGCTCACTTCATCCGCTGTCAGCCAACCGCCAAAACGCCAAATAGAAGAAGGATCATGGATGAACAGCGCAACACACACCGTCCGAACCTCAGCCTTTTCACCAAGCTTTTCGCATTTGAAAAGGCGAGAAACGGTTTCGATAATGAGCTCCGACTGTTCACAGAAAAGGTAAGTTCGATACTGCAAATAATATCTTAGTGGCAAGTGGGGAGTATTTTTCAGCATCATTAAAATGAGTTTAACAGCTAGCTGCTATCATTTACTATTCAGCTCTCTTGTGATTTAGCCTTTTGAAAGAATAGCCAGTGGTTGTCTTTCATGCGAAACCCTTTTGTCTTTGAAATTAATGAGCTAAAACGTATGTTCGTGTATGTGCTTTGTCAGGTCATGTTAAATTAATCACCGACACCCTAATTTGCCAACTTAAAGATTTAGGTTTCAGCATGCTAGTGGCAGGGTGAGAAAGCTAACATTGGTTAGCCACACGTGTTCATTTGCTCGTCAGAGTAGTAAGAACGTAAGATGGTGTATTGTAGGTTGACCTAGGTATCTGCTCTGGTTTAGTGTTTGATCATTGATTATGTCCAATCTGGTATGCAAGGTATTGTCATGAATGTGAGATCCTGCTATAGGCTAATTAGGTAACACTAATGTTGCCTCTACCGTTGTAATACATGGTTTTGGCGCAGAAGTTGGCTAGGATGGCCATAGATAGGCCCTACCTGTTACCTTGCATAACTTGTGCTTGTTAGTTGCACCATTACTAAATCTAACAAGATTTTGTTCACCATGATGACTCACCTCGTAAATGCCCTGAGTGATTCACACAATCATACCCACCTGCTGACCTCTTTGATAGGGAAGACCAAGCTGGTACTCTATGCCTGGCAGTAAAAATGATCTCATCTAGTAGGCTAGGCTGAAATATTGGCTGCGTCTCATATGCCGCACTTGCACACTTCAAACACTATGTCTTGGTGCATTCTGAGTTTGTTTGGGATCACGATTTAATCAGCGGTTACGTTTGTCACTTCTGTTAAGTGTTTTCAGTTAAGTGGGACAACAATTCATGTCAAAAATGCACTCTATGGCCGTAAGTAGCCATGCACACTGTGCAGTGTTGCAGTGCAAGTTCACCATATGAGAGACAGTCATTAACTCAGCCATGTTGTTTATAGTTCTGCATTCTAGTGTTAATAAACAGGTCCGGCTTTTGCCAAGTCATTGGTTACGACCATTCACTGTTAAAGGAAGGGTAGGGAATTCTATTTTTTGGCCATTTTTGCAAAATTAGTTGAAATCCTCTTCATCACAGCCACTGAGTTGGAAGCACTGATATGAAAAATTAAAGGGATACACCACCTTATTTCGGGAAATTGCTTATCTGTAGTCAACCCCTAGTTGAACATGAAAATACATAGGATTTTTCTCTGTGTCTACAATGCCTAGTTTGGCAGTGTAAGCTTATTTAAAGTCTATGGTACCAAATACAACATCATCAAATTTACTTACAAAGCACTTTAAAATTAACCCAAAATTCACCAAAGTGTAAAACTGATATTTAATTCTGTCAAGTGGATAATGTAACTTGATGCTAATGGCACCATTTACTTCCACTGATTGTGCTAAGCTATGCTAGTATTGTCAATCTAAGTACTGAACACAATGAGAAGAAAATGATAAGCCCATGCATTTTCTTGAATAATACATTAAAGGATCCCTGGCTAGTCAGTCATGTTGGCCTAATAATACTGACATTGGTATCAGATATTTTCAACAGGATTTAAAAACACTGAAAATGCTGTCTTTTCTATTCAAAAGTTTTAGAAATGTCTTTTTGCAGAACACGTAAGCATTACATCTACCTCTCAATAATTTCTGGGTGAAAAGTGACATCAAATGGTAGCCTTTAATGGGAGTCTATAGACAGCAACAGCTTGATTGCTGCACATTGATTGGACCTTGATTAGATGCAACCAGGTGATGTCACTTTTTACAACAATGTCTTCTTACAAGTTAGAGGATGTTCTGCTCTTTTACGAAAACCAACAGAATTTTGAGAATTTTGTTTTAGATCACATTTATGTAGCTGATGCCAAGGTCAATCTTGTAAGACCAACTTGTCTTACTAGCCAGCGATCCCTTTAAAGCACTAATTTTAGGCAAATTAACCAGGTTGCAATTGTTTCTTTCCCCAATTGTAGACATATGCAGACATTCAACAGTTTTTGAATTCTCCCCTCACACGGGGTGAAAAGGATTACACAAACCTTATAAATACACTGGACGCAAAATACGAAACTATTAAGCAGCTCTCTGCCATTCTCAAAGGCCTTCAGTCAGGTGAGAGCCATATATCACAGGTTTTTAAGAGCAACTCTAAATTTATTTGTATAGCACTTCAACATACAGTGGTCATTCAATACTCTTTGCATGTAATTTATGATGACGCTGAATCTGTCAATCAACATTTTATAGGTCCGACAGGCAAAAGCTTTGTCAGTGACAATCCCACAAGTGAGTGTCCGCTGACACAGAATTTGAAGAAAAGCCAGCGAACAGAAGTCCCAGAGAGGCTTGAAAGTAAGCCTGTACTGCAGAATGTTCCAGCGCCCGTGTCCACCCCCAAAGCAGTTCCGCTTAACGGTACAGTCTTGCCCTGTCAACAGAAAAATGCCTTGGTTGAGAGGACTCCAGAGATGCCTGTGGTGCCCTCCCGACAGTGCGGTCCGTCGGCTGTTGTGGTTTCACCTCCCAGTGTCACAGAATCACACAAGAGATCAAAAGATGAGATATCAAAAGTTGTCATACCGAAGAAATCAAAGATGGACGATTCCACACCCACTTCTCCTAATTCAAGCAAAGAGGTCACATCCAAAACGGTCACAATCATTGAACGTGAAGTTACGCCTGTCCAGTTACACCAAACAGTGGCTCCAAGGCATATGCCAGTGAAGCAGACGAGGAAGGAGAAACACCCCAACCTCATCCAGAACTTTCCTACTCACCTCATTGATATGGGATTGGACATCCACTTTGAAATTCAGTATCAAAAGCAAACCTCCTCACAGCTCATGGCCTTCCTCAAGTCTAACGGTAAAGCCCATTTCATCACCTTGTTGACCTTCATCAGACGTGACCTTGGGGCCAGTGAAAGAGGTGAGGCACAAACCTACCTGATGAATGTGACCTCCGGCCATGTGAGCCCGGGCTCAGCAGCAGAACCGAAAGCTAAGGTGGCACCAACAAGCTCTCGCAAGACGGAACAAATTGTTGGCCCACCAGATGTCAAGGGCCCAGTCTTCAAAGTGAAGCATGGAAATAACGGCGTGCTGATATACAGTTGCATTGTAGCCACCCGCACTGAACTGTGGGACATCAGCGACATCTACACAGGGGTGAGTCACGCTCTGTCAGAGGCCCAGAGCATCACGGGAAGTGGGCCTTTTTTCCCTCAACAGGTCGTGGATCTCGGGAGCGGCCCAGACCCAGAGATGCCCCCAGCGTCCCATCAGGGTGAAGAGGAGGAGAGTGACGGAGGAAGCACCGACTCAGAGGTGGGGTTGGGGAGTGGCAGAAGTCCGTCTTTGGCAATACCGCCGTTTCAGATTCGCAAGTTTGAGGAGATGGCTGTGGTGGTGACGCACGTGGTGGACCCATTCCACTTCCACATCCAGCACCAGGACTCCAAAGTTGCAGAGCTCTCCTCTGAGATGGAGTAGGTTTCATTCAGTGTGTCAGTCCAAAATCATATATTTTTTTTGTGTTGCTTTGTTTTATTTTTTTGTGTATTGTGTTCAGAATGTGCTTATTTGTGTTTTTGTTTGTTGCTTTTAGCTACAACTCATTTCTTTATTTTCCTAGGAATCTGGCCAAATTGCTACCTGCACCAACCTTTCACGTATTCCTCCCTCCCTCCTGTGTTTGTGTTTCAGTTTCAACAAATGCAACACCTGCCTTGTTCAGATGGACAGGGTCCCTGACATTGGAAGTTATGCTGTGGGTTGGTTTCCCCAGCAGCAGCAGTGGTGTCGGGTTCAGGTGGCAAAGATATGTGGGGTGAAGAGAGGTGATTATGCAAATCAACATATCATTTTGACATGACAGAATCTGTGAGATTTGATTCACAGATGAGAGCTTGTTTAAACTGTTTGTTTGTTTGTTTGTTTGTTTGTTTAATTGTTTAATGTCTCCATTTCATTTTTCTACACCTGCTTTAGCAATAACAGTCCCTGGTGCTAAGAAAACATTTAAAAGAAAAATAAACAAACCTGTGAAATTTCTTCATGTATAGTTCACTAAGTGTAGCATCTCCCCTTTTGTATTTTGTACAGATGCCTTCAATTCAAGTGGTTCTGCAAGCATCAAGAACATTGAGGTAGAGGTGCAAAGAGTTGATTTTGGAGATACAGCTCTCCTCTCTCTGAAGGACCTGAGGGAACTGAGCAGAGAGGTGGCTGCCTACCCTGCGCAGGCCTTAGAGGTGGCCCTGGCAAATGTAAGCACTGATGGGAGGAATGGCAGCAGTAGTCGTAGCTCCCTTGTTTGTATTACTAGTATTTTAGCAAACAAAACGGCACAGCAGAGTTGGATGGAGTGTTCTATGTTTTGGGTTCGTCTCAGGTGAGGCCGTTGGATGGGGAGGGCTGGACTGATCAGGCAGTGAGCTGGTTCAAGGACAAGGTCAGCAACAGGACTCTGTACGCCAGGCTCTTCCCTCAGGACATTAGAATATCCGCCGAGCTGTTTATGGAGAGGGGCAAGATTGGAGCCATGAGGTCGGTATCCTTACAACCGTGTGTGTGTCTGTTGCATTTTCTTTATTATTTTTAACACTTGAAAATCTTTACCTATCGGGAAATTAAATTTTTATTTATTTTCAAAGAAATAGAGCTAAATAGTAGCTAAATAGTAATACATTGATCTCGAAAGAGACATTACTGGGTCAGTATCAAGACGTTATCGCAGGTAACAGGTAGTGATTAAGGTGGACCTTGTGGGGTGTGGTAGATTTTTAAAGATGAATGTGCTTTTTGCAGGAGAGGAGCCTCACTGTCTTTGCGACTGGCTCAGAATGGCCATGCCAAGCACAGCCAACTGAAGAACACTGGCCTCAAGAGAAGTGAGTGCTCTTTCATGCAGTAAGACTTATGAACCACTAGAGGGCAATGTGACAGCTTGGAAAAAAGAGGGAAAAGTGAGAGAGTTGTGTTCTGCTTTCAGGTCTTGCTCAGGAGCGGTCCAGAAAAGAGGCCGTGGCCTGGGAAAAATACCTTATATCCTGCTATGCCCAGAACAAGAAATGAGGTTTGAAGTGAGATTAGGAAGCCAGAGATAATGCATCTCTCACTCATTTAAGTGATTACCGTTTCCCTGTGTTGTTAAGGCTGTCAGCATGTCTCTGTAGCCCTTGGTAGTGGAAGTAATAATGTTAATGCATTATCTTAATGTTCCATTTGTGTGTAGTTTTGGACAGTTTAACCAAGTTTTTAATCAGTATTTTTATAAATACTGAATATTGTGATGTTTCTTATTTTTGTGTGTAAAATTAAATTTTTATTTTATGTAACCCTTTGAGCCCTAGGCTATTTTCAGGGTTATTTCACTATCGTTTCTCTAGAGCTGATATCCAGTCACTTTAAGGCCCATCAGCACATGCCTCATCTTGATCTTTTTCAGGACTGTCTAGGCCAGTGGTCTCCAACCTTTTTTCCTTGACAAAATCAATGTGGCTGAGAGCTACTTCACTACTATTTTAAATCAGTATTATAGATATTCCTGGGGAAATTGTTACACGTCTCCCTATCTTAGACACTTAGGATGGAATTTTCCAGGGTGCGTAAGTTCAAAAATCACTTAGCTGCACGCTTTTCCGCCATTCGCGCACCCCTGGGGAGACAAACAGACAAACATCTTCTGACCTTCATACTGTACCAGATATAATACCATTTGTGACTCTGTAGTGAGACATGTCCTTTAACCCTTTGGAGAGCTACTCTTCAGCAGGTGGCGAGCTAGTGGTAGCTCCCGAGCTACCTGTTGGAGACCCCTGGTCTAGACTATCCAAATCAAAATGACAATATTTACATATTTATGTAGATTACATCAGCCTTAAAATGAATAACACAATTTCGGTCTTATTTTTTTACATTTTGGAGATGTCTCACCATTGGAAGCATGTCTTAAGAGATATCTTATCACATTTTGATAGAGGAGGTTGTCTGGAATCAGGCAATATAAGAATCATGGTGGTGGGATACTGAATGACAATATATAAAATATATACTTAAAATATATGTAATAAAATATATGTACTGACTATATTTTATTCATTTTCATACTTTATTGCACAGAGAAGAATGGGGGTGCAAAAGACACAGGGTTGCATGACATTGTATTGTTATTGAGTCCTGAAATAACATATCAAACATCTGTCCTGGCTATATGACAAGCGGGTCTGAAAACAACTTCTGATTTGGAAAAGAAATAATTTAATTTGAGGTGGGGGAAATGGGGCCAAAAACTCGGCGAGCAATCTGAAGGAGAGGAATGTGTGCGACCGTTTTAAAACACAGGGCGGGCGTAGGTCTCAAGGGGTACGGAAGTTGAGGCTTCTTTTAGACCAACTTGCACAATTATTTGCTCCTACCCATGACTGCAAAAAAGGCACATCAGTCTGTCTAAACCAAAGCCTGCTCAAGGAATTACAGAAAGGTTGAAATATAACCAATCTTGACAATTCTGGGATGACCTGAAGGCTATGCTACAAAGCAGGATGAGTGATTGTCGAGCCTAAACTAAAAATCCGCAGACGTGGTCAGACTGTTTGAGGGACTGCCTTGCTGCTTGCCTCTTTTGTGTACAGTGTGAAGGAGTACAATTTGATATGCTAACTCGAGCCCAAATTTGAATGATGGCCAGGAACATGCACTTCTGTTTGCTCAGTTTGGACACACTTCTAGATCAGGCTCAACATGCTGCAAAACTCCCCTCAAAATGCACACTTCAGAGACAAGCGCGATGAAGGGAGTTTAAAGGCATGTTGGACTAGAAGTGTGTTCAATAGAGGGAAACACGGTTTTGTTTCATGCCATTGTTGTTTATAGATCTAAGGGATTTTAAAATTTGCATAAAAAAAGTTCAGATATAAAAGTTCAAAGTAAGCATCTTCATCACAAGTGTTGACTTCTGTTGTCCAAATTTGAAATTGACCTCTGGCTTTCAATTCAATTCCCAGTAATCTCACTTCGCAGTATAACCTCTGGAGTAGGATTTGGAACTCAAAATTCTGGCTGCTGTGCTGCCAATGTTTAATTGAGTGATTCTTCAGTATTGAGTAATTTCAGCACTTTATTTTGTAATACAGCACTATTCAAACAGAATACCTTTGACAGGAAGAAATAATGTTATTTTGTTTTCCGTGTGGAAATGAGCACAGTGCATGGCTGTATCTCCAGCTTATTGGATGTGCATGAAGGAACGAAATGATGTTACAAAGAAAATAAAAAGATGTGATTTAGCAGTCATGTGTAGCACTGGATTATAGACGTCTGCACAGCTGTGTCTATCCATTGCCGTCTGTGGGCCCACTTTGCACATTTGGGGGTGGAGGGTAAATCACACAAACTGTTGTGCATGTGCATACATACGAATGCCTAAATCAAGTGATGGGCTTTGATGTCACTACCCGTATAAAGAAACTGTTGTGTTTGTATTTAAACAAGAAGTTAGGAGAAGTCATTCTGTTTTTAACTGTACCTTAGCGTCATATTAAAATACAGCCAGTTTTACTGAAAGTAGACATTTTGCAATAGTAACTTCTGTGACAAAAGGTTATGATAAAGTTATGATAGGGTTGAGAATTCCCCCCGGTTCATTGAATGATTGCGCGCAGATCCGAGCCCTTGCAACAAAGAAATCTCCCTCGCTGATTGAGAAATATCTGGAATTGCCGAAGACAAGAGGCCTCTTTGTGCAGAGCCATGTAGTTCCCCGTATTGCCTCGCGCACTGTAAATCATTGTACGCCGTGCCCCGCTTTCCGTACGGTGGCGTTTGTCTTGAACCAGCAGTTGAATAAACTATCTCGTTTTGAAGCCCACAAGGGTTGGGTCGTGCTTACGCCAGTGGGAACTTAGGCCCTGTGTCATGGGCAGGGGTTGACAGGCAAGAGTCTGTGTACCATATTGGATTATAGGTGATTTGTCCTGCCTAGAACCTGACCGCTGCAGTGTTGGGGTCTTCAGTGTTTTACAGGCCAATGAACCCTCTGGTTAGAGACACTGTAGGCATTATAGTGTATGAAATTGATTTAATATTAATGTGTGGCCCATTGTGTAATGTCATGAATGTAGTAATGATAAATAGAACTAGTTCAAAATATTTACTTCGCTGAACAAGTTAATTTCTCTACATACAACTGAATCTTGGACATTGTCAGAATTTCAAACTGAAGTTTGAAGTTGATGAAGTTCAGATTTGACACACTGAATAACTGTTTAGGTCTTAAAAATACAGGGTTCGTATGGGTGCTTGAAATCCTTGAAAATGCTTGGATTTTAATGTGTTTTCAAGGTTTAAAAAATGCTTGAATTTTGGGTGGAGTGCTTGGACATGTAAATGCTTGGAAGTGTTGGGCCTGCCATTTTTTCTCGGCAGTCTGACTCAATAGACCGTTTATTAAATGACGAGAAATAAAATAAGCTTGCTTAATCACGGCTATACACCCGCTCTGGTGGCCTCGCATGAGCCTTTGCACGCTATGCATGGAAGTTCTTTGTCACCACGACGAAATTCCTTCAATTGCATCTCTTCAGAGATGAACTGAACTGGGAAAACTGTCGCTTTTATTTTGACACTTGCCTTGACGGCTCATTATTTGCAGATGTAAACAAACTATTTGCTAACCTGGAAAAACTAGAAAATTGGTCTTGAAAGTCCTTAAAAAGTGCTTGAATTTTGCCATGAAAAAGGTGCACGAACCATGAAATATAAGGTTACTGCCTTAGTTGTGATTAATGGAAAGGGCAATAATAATAGATCGGGGTGGCCAAACCTTTCTGTTTGCGGGCCGCATAATGAAAGATTGAGGCTGTCAAGGGCCAATGCAAAATGAAAAGCATCACATTTTAATCAGTTTTTAATTGACCAAACGACTGCATTTTAAATCTGAAAATCTACAGGCTGTCTAATGCTACACTCTTTAATGAAGCTATTGAAAAATATGTAACACTAGCACTGAAAATATGATGTGCAATGGATATATATGTGTAATATTACAGTAGGTTAATATAGCGGGCTACATTAAACTTTATTTTTTGATTTCATGGCGGGCCGCATGAAACAGAGCAAAGGGCCGCATTTGGCCCCCGGGCCTTAGTTTGGCCACCCCTGTAATAGATGATCTACAGCAGGGGGAGACAGTGATGGGAACTTTTTTTCTAAATAGTCAAATGGTTAAACTGCATGTGAACTAGTTCTCAACTCAGAACAATGAACTGTAGCGTGAATGTATTCTTTTTTCTGAATAAACTGAACTTTCAATTAGCTCATGTGACAGAGGTGAAAGGACATCTCACCCACATAGATGCTCTGCACACAGCTGTGAGCTGTACAGTATGCCAGTACAGCAGCCTCAGCAGAATAGGCCAAAGCTAGAGCACAGCCCAGTCTCTCATCAAGGATGCCTGTTGCTGAGGTGCGGGGTGGATTGATGATCGCCTTACTGTGTTTAAAACTTTATACTGCCTTTCATTCCGTCCTGCAATTGTGGGCTAAATAATGCTTGAACTAAACATGACCAAAAAACAGGCTGGTGTGGCATTCAACCATATCCTCTTTGCATAAAGATGGCATTTCAAAATAAAAATCTGTTCCCATGTTCATGCTTATCAAAACATTTACAGTTTCAATATTGGCAGGAGTATTTTTTTTTTTTTTAAGTAATTGGTTTTCACACCTAGAGTGGGCATAGTTCTACCAAATTAGTCTATTTCTATAAGATTTTTGTGTTGCTATAATTATCTTAACAGAACAGGCATGCCTGTAATAATGAGTGTAGAATAAATAATAATAATGGCATAAGAGCACATGAAAGGCAGCATGAACTGTCTTGAATTTTTTCTTGGTGATTAATATTTTTATTATAAGTCATGAGCTGTCATTTACAGTATAACATTTCTATTAGATTTAACTGTTCTAAAATAACTCTTAGGTTTTGTGGTTTGGGTCAGAATCACCCGTCAGCTCCTAGGCCAAGCCCTGCCAAGCACGATAAATAATGTTGCCCGAGGCCTTTGTGACCACACAGATTCTTTCTTCTAAGAGGGGTAGGCGGAAGTCGAGGCGTTTGATCTGAATTCTAAAGAGTCTTGTTGGGGTCTGTGAAGGCCTCCATTGTATGCAAAAGAGCATATGACTTCTACGGTGCAGGGTAGTGGCTAGTGTCATGACAATCATTAGCATTTTTCAGAGGCATGCTGTTCTCAGCCAAACCCGCCAGTCATTTAGCTAAGCTTATCTACCCTTTTTCTGGACGTGTGTGTGCACATCAACCGAAGGTAATATGGCTGCTTTCTCCACTTGTTTTTTTTTTTTTCATTTAATTTTTTTTTTTTTTTCATTTTACATTCCCTTTACTGCAAGTTACAGTGTTTCCTTTCATGGGGTGAATCTTTGTTTCCTCAATCATCTAATATAATTACAAACTCGTGAAAACTTCAGCCAAAAAGGGAATCAAATCAGTTATTCTCCATCCTAAACTGATTCAAAATGATGAAATAAATAGTCCCTGCGCTTTCAAATACTTAAAGTGGCCCACACAGTGTACAGTGTACATGCAGGGCATCAAGCTGTGGTTTCCAGGTGACCGAGAGGGATCAGTGGCTGGTTGGCGTCCGATTTGCTGTAATTTATAAGATTGGATACATTGTCACGTGGATTCGATAGCTGGCGCCCATTGGCTTTGGCAGACCTTGTCAAGTGACCTTGCGTGGCTGGAAGCCGTCGCCCATGCTCTTAAACAGATGTTGGGCGTCTGGGCAGCTCTTGCCTGGGTTTGCTATTTGACCTGCCTCAATGTCCTCGCTAAACCTCATGGTCGGTGGAACAGCACTTGATGCTGTGAGAGCTGCTTACAACTCTGGCGTAGCCTGGTAATTTAGCCTCTTACTTTTTCTTAAAAAAATATTTTGTGGATGCAGCGTTTGTGCTTGATGTCTAGGATGCACTTGAAATGAGAAAAAATAGGAGCAAATTGTTTTCACTTGTCAATTTCTACTTTCATATTGAGTTTTGGTACTTTTCTGTAAACTTTCTAGCTCAACTCGCTAGTCTCTGAGTGATTGCTGCTTTTGTTAAAAATAATATGTTGGGTAAAAAAGATGTGCCTAAAATAGTCGATCCATAAATACAACCTTGAGGTATATTGGAGGAAGAAAGGTTTTAATTTAAATTTCATTAAAACATTCTTGGCACCAGATGTATTATATCTCGGGGCAAAGTTATAACTGCAGATTTCAACACGTAGCCCACTGTCATCACAGACAATGAAAGTATACTTTGAACTGTTGTTGGACCCTCATCTAACCCGTTTGTCTTCGTCCCAGACCTGGAATCGAAAATGAACTGGGGGACCTTTTATGCCGTGGTCAGCGGCGTAAACAGGCACTCCACGGGCATTGGGCGCGTCTGGCTGTCCGTCATCTTCATTTTCCGCATCCTTGTGCTTGTGGTGGCCGCCGAGAGCGTGTGGGGCGACGAGAAGGCCATGTTCACCTGCAACACGCAGCAGCCCGGCTGCAACAGCGTCTGCTACGACCACTTCTTCCCCATCTCCCACATCCGCCTCTGGTCGCTGCAGGTCATCCTGGTGTCCACACCGGCCCTGCTGGTTGCCATGCACGTGGCCCACCGCCGACACATCGACAAGAGGATCCTGAGGCTGTCGGGCCGTGGGAGCAACGCCAAGGAGCTGGAGCAAATCAAGAACCAGAAGTTCAAGATCACTGGCGCCTTGTGGTGGACCTACACTATCAGCATTGTCTTCCGCATCATCTTCGAGGTGGCTTTCCTCTACATCTTCTACGTGATCTACCCAGGCTTCACCATGGTGCGCCTGGTCAAATGTGACTCTTACCCGTGTCCCAACACCGTCGACTGCTTTGTCTCCCGCCCCACAGAGAAGACCATCTTCACCGTCTTTATGCTGGCTGTCTCTGGCGTGTGCCTCCTACTCAACATTTTCGAACTGGTGTATCTGGTGTGCAAGGCATGTGCAAGGTTCTGCCAAGGGTCCGACAAGGACGCCCCAGGCCCCTGGATTGCTCAGAAGCTCTCCTCCTATAAACAGAATGAGATCAATCAGCTGATATCAGAGCACTCTTTCAAGGGCAGGTTCACCGTGGGTCGGAAGAACCCAGAGAAGGAGGAGAGGTGTTCTGCCTGCTAGCCTTTAAAGACTTGCTTTCTTCTTCTATCTCTCTTCCTTTTCCTCTCTCTCTCTCTCTCATTTTCTCTGTTTCTTCCTCTAAACGCTAACTGGTCACTGCTAATCAATCTGGATTACAAACCACAGTATTGACATCATTCATTTTACTGACAAGGGCAAGATGTTTTTCTGTGGCAGGAACGGTTCGCTGTGTCTCAATGTCAAAGTCGATTTGAAGCTTTCAAAAAAATCTGTAAGAGTGAGGAGTCCCTCCCAAAATACTGTGGAAACGTCCATCGCTTTCATGTGGCTCCTGTCAAAAAGCGCAGAGATGTCAAAACGCATTACTGTGGAAGAACTGCAGATCAACGGAATGGATCAAAGGCGGGATTGGATACTGAGTAAAATTATTTTCAGGGTGAGATTCCAGCGTGCTCTTCACCAAAAAGAATAAACTGCTGTCAAGGTACAGTACTGACTCTTTTGACAACAAAGGCACAAAAACAAGAGAGGGGAATTTGCCTTTTTGCAGCCTGTTTGTGAGTCATTGTGATTCACTCTGTTATGCAAGTGAAAGAGAGAAGAGATACACAAGTGTTCATGGATAATCTGTAAATCAGAGCACAGTAAAATAGCAGAGCAGCGCTTTTACTATCCAAACAAAGTGATGAAAGCACAAGCGTGTATTTTACTGGCCATAAAACTTGAGTTTGTTAAAACGATGTTTGGATGTATTTAAACTAATGAAAGTCCATGTACAAATTTTGACCATAAAATATGGAATTCTTGTGCTCGCTTAATTATGTAAATGGAAAGCATGTGTCGGAAAATTATACAAGGGAAATTCTGATCATAGTTACTGTCGCTCTTTACAAGTCAGAAGTTATCGCTTGCTAATCCATCTGTCTCATTCTAGCCGGCGTGACCCGTTGACCTGTGACTGAGCTCTGTTGTTTGTACAGTAGGTCACATGGGCTAAACGTATGAATAGCATAGGCTACAATGGCAGCACCCATTTGATCATTCATTTCAGTGATGTGTATCTCTATGGTCAACAATGTCTTTTCTTTCTTGGGGCAATTCACTTAACATGATTTGATTTAGCTTTTTTCATGCTGTATAAAAGTGCTGCTTTTCTACTTGATATGATAACATTTTTCAGAATATGTGTAATCAAGTTGGTCTCTTTAAGCAACACCAAGTGAGCCACACAATCACAACCCCTTCTTGAATAAAAAAGGGTAAGATATTTATTTACGGAGTCCTTTGTTTTACAAGCAGTAAAGATGTTGGAGAGAACATTCTCTTGATTAGATTTTTTTTCCTTTCTTGTTTTTGTTTACAACATTATTAATGCTACAGCACATACCTCCGTTCTTCACTAAAACTGTAAATATTTTACATAATTTATTGTTTACTTGTGAATAAAGATGCAGAATCATTTCAATTTCACCTCCTCATTTGTTTGAATGTCATGTATTTTCACTTGAGTTTGACTCTTCTGCCTTGGTGTCAGCCATAATTACTAATGAATAGGCCCATTTTGTTTTCGCAATTTTGTTTCAAATGCCACGGGTTGCTTCAGGGCCCAAATGTCGATGCGCTTCCAAGCCACCCTTTCCCCTGATAGGAGAGAGCCTAAACTCTAAATTTAGTGCTGCCCTGGGTTCATTCAGGCCTAGCTGGCATTGGCCAACCAGTCTGTCACTCATGGTCGACAAGTGACTGCTGAGGTTGATAGTTTACATTAGGGAGTGTGCCTGGTGCCAAAATTAAACCTGGGTGGAGGGAGGAGGGGGGGGGCTGGTGGAGTTCGGGTGGCCTGGACAAGACTCTCTCCCTAGTTGTGTTCCCAGAGGCACGGAAGCTCCTTGGAAGAAGAGAGTTACAGGCTTGGACTGACGTGGGCTGGATTTGTGTGTACTGGAGCAGAGTTGAAGAGAGGTGGTGGTGGTGTAGTTTCTCCCTCTTTTTCTCTTTCTCTCTTTTCTCTCTCTCTCTCTCTCTCTCTCTCTCTCTCTCTCTCTCTCTCTCTCTCTCTCTCTGTCTGACAAGACAAGAGTAGCCAAAGTCCGCCAGCCATTGCCATTCAAGGGCATCCGTCAGCAGCCCCCCAGCGGGCAGAGCAGCAGCCCACGCAGCCTCTGGGACTGAACCGTATGGGTGCTTCCTCTTGGACGGCCCTCCAGCGCTGGAGATGTGTACATTGACGAGGTGAGTCCCCTTAGCTGCCTTGGGAGAGAGAGCAACACACATAGCTCTTCCACACTCACATACACACACACACACGCTGTCTGAGGTACCACGCATTAGTTGAAGCTTCAACACTAATATTTCAAAAGCCTTTTGATCAATGATATTTGTCTGGAATACTCAACAGATTGTTTAGGTAAAGGGTCAGTTAATCCTTCAAGACAAAAATGAATTAATGAACATTAAAAAAAAAAAAAAAACAGCTAATTCCAGGCTCTAAAAAATGGCTCCGGATATGCATAATTTATCTCCTCTAAGCTGCTCAAGATTACTTTGATATTAGACAGATGAAGCCCAGACTGCCGCCAGCGAGTGCTTCACTTTGAAGAATTGTTTGGTCTAAGCCCTGCTCCTCACCGACAACAGCTTGAGCTGCCCGTCAGGTTCCGAGTTTTAGAGTTAAGGAAGACGGGGTGGGGGGTTGCAGGGGTGGCTCAGTTCATCGCTCTCAGCGCACCAGCGAGTATTCCAACATGGCTCATGAACACACTAATCCAGATGATTTCACAGCACATTTTTTAAATGGTGCAATTGCCACACGTCTACTGATTTTAAAATGGAAATGGATATCAATATTTGTGAGGTGATGGGCATCAATGATACATTGATACACTTCTTGTTTTTAACAGAGTCCTGGTTGCAAACAAATGACTACAGTCAACTTGTTGAATTGTGTCCTCCAGGATACGATTCTTTCAACAAACCTAGAGTCAGTGGTCGTGGGGGTGGCATAGTGAGTGTGTACAGGAAGACCTTAAAATGTTATCAAGTACCTTCAGATGAATTTTCTTCCTTTGAGGCGCTCACTTTTAAACTTGGTGGTGCCCACTCAATTGTATTTGTAATAATTTACCGCCCCCCTAAACCAACAGGTAGCTTTTTGGTTGAACTCCAAGAGTTTCTCTCCATTCTTGTTTTAAGCTATGACAGAGTTATTCTGTGTGGTGATTTTAATTTTCATGTTGATGACTCCACCAGTGTTTGTGCTACTGATTTCTTAAATACTGTTACATCTTTTAACTTTAGCCAACATGTGTCTGGACCAACACATAACCGTGGTCATACATTGGACCTTGTTTTTACCCTGGGCCTTACAATCTCATGTGTAGAATGTCTTGATATGACTGTATCTGATCATAAATGCATAGTTTTTAGTTGTGATATACCTGTTTCAAACACGGTCAATGCCAGCTCCTTCAGTTCTCGCATATTTAATGAGCATAGTGCCTCAAAATTTTGTACACTGTTCCAGAACCAATGCCCAGATCTCTC
>JASCQY010000072.1:11539349-11560757 GCA_030264315.1 Sardinella tawilis | reverse complement strand
TCCTAATTGTGTTCAGCACTTTGTAACTGTGTTTTTGAAAAGTGCTATATAAATAAAGATTATTATTATTATTATTACATTAAAAATGGACTATTTGGAACAAATGGAACATTTGTACACAATGTGCTATTGTGTAGAGCAAAAAATATATTCATAAACAAAGGTTAATAAGAAACTACACACTAAGCAAAACATAATAAATATTTCTTTTTCATGAGTCACAGACATTAATGATTTCTCCTAACATCTGCATGGACTAATAGAATATGCTTTTTGATGAAAGGACTTGTTCTCCATCATCAAAACACTATCTCTGCCAAAGGGGAAACATGAGGAAATGCATAATGTTTTTCAAAGCATTTTAAAAAGACAAACATAACTGCAAGTAACGAATAGAACATTTATTTTTTTTTTTTAAAGTTTGGAACTTAAGTGTTTTTAAGTTTGGAAAAGAGAAAACAAAGAATCAACACGAAACCTTTCTGTCTCCCAACAAAAGAGAGCTGTGTCACATCAAAGAGAACCAGCGTTAGACACAGTAGAATCTGCTGCTAAACCCACTGCGGTGCAAGTAAGACCAGAGCACTCTGAGCCTGTCTGCTCACAAAGGTTCCTTCTGTCTCTCTGTCTTGGCAGAACAGCCAGAAAAGGCGCCCTTTTAAAGCTGTCTCAGGCCCAAATGTGGTGGCAGCAGAGAATCTCACCCAGTTACAACATCTATGGTAGCGTTATCCGACAGTGCAGTCTCTCCACTGTCACAGAGCGTCTATGTCAGGGTTGTTAGCCCAGTGTTTCCAACGATAGGATAGTGAACTACAAATTCAAACCAGGCCAGCACAATTAAAGTAGATGCCACTGGCCAATGAATGATCAGACTAGGCCTCAGTTAAATCATCAGAGGCACTTTCTTGTACACCAGGGAGCCCCATCTTGTGCTGAATATTCCGCCTCTGCAGAACTCGGAGCATCCCGCAGGGTCTGGATTCTGTTATGATTGCCGCTTCCATGACAACAAGATAAAGGCAGAAAGTGAATCAATGGATACAGATGTACTCTGCGAAGCGAGCGAACGGACTCGTCTGTCTTTCCCAACTGTCGGCTGTCCTTTGGGAGCCTTCGGCTGCTCTTGTTTTCCGGCTGAGGGCTTCCTGATGGATGGGGCAAACTAGGTGTTGAGAGGCCACTGTGAGCATCATCTTTATGGGTAATATTTTTCCCTCAGACCTCCCACAATTTTGCCACAAACTTTCCGCTTGAATAAGGGATTCAACCTTGCAAAATACTTCACTCGACACCAATATAATAGTCATCACTTAATTGTCACATTTTTTGTCCAGTGTTAATGACATTGAGACATGCAACATGAAAAATATGTTATTCGTATGTTTAGCAGGTTTCTTTGCAGTGCTTGGCTCAGTGTTGATGGTGATGAAGTGCATTGTGGGATTGTCAGATTTTATCTCAAGCTGTGTTTTTCTTGAAAATGATTTCAGTGCAATGTTCTACATTACTACCATCTAACTTGACTAGTAAGCCGATCAGTTTGTTTCCATCCTATCTTCAATAAAGTGAATGTGACTGATTCAGGAAGATGACTACACAGAGAGTTTGTATGAAAATGTAAACAAAAGTTGCTCCTCACCAAAAGCCGGGGATTCCAAAGCATACAACTGTACATTAGAGGACGCATCAGTGAAGACCAATAATCAGAGAGACTGGCACAGTCCAGCACATTTGTTTCAAATTCACAGTTTACACTGAAGCAAATACACAAATCCTCTGTTGATTTTGTGTGGCTCTCTTTCCACAAGTCTGTAACACCACACACCTCATGTTTCTAGTTTGTTCTGCATTCACTCACATCTGTACTGCACTCTCCTCAGTGTACGAATGAATGACAATGTGCTCCCCCCTCCCCCTCCCCCCCCCCAGGTTCAGACCAGGGCATCTGCAGCAATGGGAGACTGGAGCCTACTGGGGAAGCTTCTGGAGAGTGCCCAGGAGCACAGCACCGTGGTGGGCAAGGTCTGGCTGACGGTCCTGTTCATCTTCCGCATCCTGGTGCTGGGCACGGCCGCCGAGAAGGTGTGGGGCGACGAGCAGTCGGGCTTCACCTGCGACACCAAGCAGCCCGGTTGCCAGAACGTGTGCTACGACAAGACCTTCCCCATCTCGCACATCCGGTTCTGGGTGCTGCAGATCATCTTCGTCTCCACGCCCACGCTCATCTACCTGGGCCACATCCTGCACCTGGTCCGCATGGAGGAGAAGCACAAGATGAGGGAGAAGGAGCTGCTTAGTCACATGCAGCAGCAGCAGCAGCATCAGCACCACAGCACAGAGAAGCACATGCTCATCGCCACCAGCGCTACTACCTCTAGCATCATGGACGTGAAGGTCAGGAAGGCTCCCGTTCGCGACGGGCAGGGTCACATCCGCCTGCAGGGCGACATCCTGCGGACGTACGTTTTCAACATCATCTTCAAGACCCTCTTCGAGGTGGGCTTCATCGTGGCTCAGTACATGCTGTACGGCTTCGAGCTCAAGCCGCTCTACACGTGCGACAGGCCACCGTGCCCCAACCGCGTGAACTGCTACATCTCCCGGCCCACGGAAAAGACCATCTTCATCATCTTCATGCTGGCGGTGGCCTGCCTGTCGCTGCTGCTCAACCTGGTGGAGATGTACCACCTGGGCTTCACCAAGTGCCAACAGGGACTGCGTTACAAGCGCGTGGAGCTGGCGTCCGCCTCAGAGGTGCCCTCTAAGGCGCCGAGCGAGACCGCAGCCGTGCCCAGCTTCGTGCCCAGCTACAGCTACTACCACCACCCGGACCCAACCCCTTACCCCCCGGCCCCGGGGTACAGCAGCCTCCAGCCCATGAACGGGTCGGAGTCGTCCTTCCAGCAGTACAACAGCAAGGCGGCGTACAAGCAAAACAAGGACAACCTCGCTATGGAGAGAAATAGCAAACCCGAGGAATGTGACCCGAAAACGAAAAAGGGTTCGGGGTCCGCCCCGGGGTCACCCGCCTCCACCCGCCATAGCAGGTCGGCTCGGCCTCCACGCCTCATACCCCACAAAACCAGAATAGATGACCTCAAGATCTGACTCATATTTCTGAGAGCGAGAGATGGATGAACTGAGCGTCTCTCTCTTTTTAGATGGAATATTTGCAACTCTTTCATTTGAGAGCGAAAAAAGAGACTCTTCTCGAGTCTTGATCAAATGTGATCTTATTCCTTTTGTGTATTTTTTTTATAATGATCAAGATTCAAATAGTGTTTTGTTGTTTTTGTTTGTGACACAAAAGAGGTTCCTGTAATCCCATTTGGTTCAGTATCAAATATTCATTCACCTACAGTACTGTACATATTGCCAGTGACATTTCACACCCAGAGAGTGAAGCCTGAGCATTTATTTCTCCTTAGACCGCATGTTCTACATGTTATGTTCCCAGCTGTAGATCCTGTATAGTGCCACCACACAACATGTTAGCTATGAGCGCATATGTGGGTGTAGATGCTGTGTATGATTCATTCCTGAGGTCTTAAGCAGCCCTACGTGTCCGGTGTGATGTGCTGCTTTACGAGCTGCTCCGGGAGGAGTGGGACACCAGAGAGCTGAGATTCGTTTCAGCACGTCTGCATGAGGGCTTTGGAAAATGTTTTATTAAACCGACCTCTCCCATTGGAAGAGGGCTTTGACATAATTCACTTACAGCTGTGGATTTTCTGTGTGTGTGTGTGTGTGCATGTGTGTGTGTGTGTGTGTGCGTGTGTAGACATATTCTGTCCAAATGGCTGCTTTGCAACTTGGCTAGAGTGCAGTGAATTGTAGAGTTCTAAATGATATGTTGTACAGCTTATTGTCATACTTCAAACGCTGAAAGAATTATCTGTCTTTATCGCTGCAAATGAGTCAAATGTGTGGCTCAACATAAACCATCTCATGAGAGACATATGGGGGGACAGTTTGTGTTTAGGCCTACAGTATGGCTCATGTTGTGCATGTGAACGCACAGTGTACAGTATATTGCATTGGCAACTAAAATGTAGGTTAAACTTCCGATGCAGAGTATACTGTTGCTGAGAAGTCTCTTCCCCACCGAAATAGCTTCCTGACACCTGATAATTTTTCACTGCGGCAGACACTGTGTCTGTTTACTGTGTAGGCTACCACGAATGCTTACAACTGCACTCCTAAAGGGGTTCCGGACGGTACAGAGACATGAGCTGTGTTGGGAAGTAACAGAAGACATGTGATGGGAGTATTTAAAATATAAAATATGAGTAACTGTATTTAAATAGAATTATGGTTGGTTTAAATGAGTGGTATTCAGAGTACAGGGACACTAATTGTTAGCATAAAGGCATGGGTTTTCCAAACTGAAATTCCAATATTTATTAATAATCAAAGCATGTCTGCCTCATTCCAGTTCGCTTTCTCTTTCTCTCTATGGATATTACATCACAATAACATAAAACCTGAAAACATCTCAGGAAACTTAAAGTATTTGTTATAAGCTAACAGGGCATCTATCCACCCAGCACAGTTTAGGGCAGTTGTAGATTTAGACAAAACCTTTCATAGCACATACAATGACTGTATCCCACTGTCCTTTAAAGCAGTCTTCAGTTCACTGGCTTCAACACTGGCTGTAGGTGTTGGAACATAACATAACTGTTTCATCCACAACATTCATGAAATATCGGTATGAATGCTGATGCAATACAATGCTGATGCAATTCAAAGTACTGTTGGGAATAGGCCTACATAAATCACATTGAATAATCTATCAGATGCAATAAAATAGACTACATTTTACTGCATGTTCTAGGCCTACATAACTATTTACAGCATGTATACTGTTTACTCTTGGGTTAATTTTGAAAATAACCAACCAGAACAAATTTCCCAACAGAGAGGAGAAGTTAACATTCATGTTTGGGTTTTTTTCTGGTAAGAAATTGTACACACATTCAAACATTAAATTCTGATTTAATGATGGACATTAAGTCATCTGAAGTAATCTTTGGCAATGTACAGTAGGCTACATGTAGCAGTCTGGTAATGTCAACAGCTGGGAGCCTACTCCTAGTCTACTTCAGACGCTGTGCCAGTAGGTTGCCTCTATTTACCAAGGGCCTTATGCAATCATTAATAATACGATACACGAGTTACACCATCCAGAACATTTAGTTTTGATAAGTCATTGAGCATGGCATGTACACCTACGTGAGTATTGGGATGCGTCTTCTTTTAAAAATATACGTTGCGAATTGGCAAGCTCGCGCAAGTGGTGTGAGGTTACAAACCCTGGTTAGTCTTTAACCTCGCAGGATCTCTTCGTCACTGTCCAACCAATTGAGGCAAAGGGTTAAAATTAGCAGTCTTCTCAACCATTTCTAAGTCGCATTCCGACTCGCACCTCCTACACAGAGTGGCACTTCAAAGATCTGCGCTGAGTTATAATTAGCTCGCCGACGCGCGGGGAAGGAAAACGCATGAGCGGCGCGCTCCCTGTCTGTCTGTCTTGTTTTAGGAGTGTCAACAGGAGTGCGAAAGGTAGAAACCATCATAACTGTATTGATTTCTGTGGCTCTGTATCAGTTTTCAGGCCGGACAATATTTACCGCAAGGGTTGGTAAGAAATGACCCCGTTGAGACGTAGCAACGCTTAAATATGGCTACAACTCTAGTCACGGTGGCACGATGGCTACACACACCCACAAAGATGCCGCTGGTTTTAAAATAATATCCCTAAGGGGAATGAATCCTGGTCGTGCAGAATTCAGTTTATCAACTAGATATTTAGGGATTAAGGAATGCAAATTGCCCAGCTAAGTACATGCTTTGTATTTTCATATTATGACGCTCTAAACGGAATGAGACCAGGAAAACCCTAACTACATGGTCAGTGGCCTCATTTGAATAAAGTAATTCCAGAAGCCAGTGATTTCTTATATTTATTCATTCATTTATTTGGATTTCATATTATACAAGCATATGTGACAGTAACTTAAAAATTTATGGAATACTCCATGATTCTGTACAGGTAATCTGTAGATTCTCGGAATCTGTAGATGTTTTAAACAGGAAAAGGACTCATTTGATGAAAACAGCAAAGTCTGTCCAAAGCCACTGGCGCTGTTTTTTCTCTGATATGGAAGCATGGGCTGATAATCAAACCAAGCCCACATGTGAACCACAAAGACTTTAGTCTTAAAAGTGCAAATCTCTTCATATATAACTTTTGATTTGGAACATTTCCCTTTTTACGTTCAACACTTTAGTACTGAAATCTCATTCCCATTCTATCTTGACTGATCTCCCCCTACCATAAATCCTCCTTGTGTGTAAGATACATCATTTCCACTTTATTTCAGATCCATGTTGTTGGATTCCCCCTCAAAAGCAGGGTTGTCGTGGAACTGATCTTTGGCTTGGGTCAGCGCTGGCCTCGGTCCAGTCTGAATGGGCCCTGCAGTTCCAAAGCAAAAGGAACCAAGTCAAGTAAACAGACTGCAACCACACATTCAGCAAAGAATTCCTCATTTGGTGTGGGCCTGCCATGTTAAGAGAGCCATAACAGTGTCATGAAGGGGAAAATGTTTTTGAGCTATCAAAATGAGCCGTGTCAGTGAATGTTTCATCTACAAAACTCAACCGTTATAGTTAAGGAAAACGATAAAGTTTAATTGTTATGAATGCAGCTATTTCCATGAAATTAACTTGTCCTCAGTCCTCGTTCCATGAAATACATTTTTCCTTAGTGACTACTACACTGAATAAGTCATTATTATTATGCCACAGCTAGTGGTTGTTGCTAACGACTTCCATATGGCAAAGCTATGCGTGGATCTGTTGCCGATGGCAAACAGGACTGACTTAGGACACTCACCCTGCCTGGTCTCTTGTGCTGATGGGGTGTCCTCCTCAGGGTCTGATAACGCCACCTCGTCAAAGTTTTCATAGAAAGGGCTGGGCTGGGAGTCTGGGTAAAACCTGACATCTAGTGGTGAAGGGGTGGCCCCTGAACCGACCTCCTCATCCACCGTCTGGAACAGAGAGAAGCACAAGGAAACGGTGGGGGGGGAAAGGAAAAGTTAAGGCAGAGACAAAGTTTTGTGGCCAAGTAGAAAAAAAAAAAAAAAACAGGAGATCATATTTTTCGGTGGCATTTGTCTCAATGGAACTGTCTGCCAACAAGGCAGCCCGGGTGGAGAAGACTGACCTTCACTCCCAGGATGTTGCATTTACACATGGGACAGGTGCGATGCTCCAGCAGCCACGGCTCAATGCAAGACTTGTGGAAGAAGTGACTAAGGGGGGAGACGGAGGGAAAGGAGAGAGAGACAGAAAAAGAAAGAAAGACATTTCACTCTAACATTCTCCCACAGCGCCCTTCTAATGTCGTCAGAAAACACTGACGGGCCCCATAATAATAATAAAAAAAACGTAACTTGCCTGCCTTCTCATGCTGAGTCATGCAGCATTATGAATTGGTGGGCGAGACTCGGCAAGAGAAGGTAGTAGGGACTGAAATGACTACAATAGAGCACTGAGATACATTGTGATAGTTGTAGGGATGAGGTCATGAGAGGCGCAGGTCATGAGGCCCATTTTAGTGACCTAAGGAGAGGAATTGAAGCTTGTTCTCCTCAAGGCACCGGCACCGGCACCCTTATCTGAGCCCTACAATAGGTAACTTGATCCTGCTGGGCCTATCGGCTGAGGCAACGGGCAGAAACCACACACCCAAACTTTCCAGCCCAAGGGCTGTTGATAAGAAGGCCCGGCCCTGGTCAAGGGGCAGTGTGTAATATGACAGTACAGGAGGCTGTAACAGTGCTGTTTGCCTTGGTTTGCATGCGCAGGCTTTACAGCACAGCCAGAACATTCACAGGCTGACTTAGCTAACTCTGGGTGATTGGGTGTGATAAGAGGGGTCATTTGTGTTCCAAACACTGATGCCTTTGTCAGGATTTTGGCTTTCCGCAAAGTCAGAGATAAACTTACGTGAAATACAGTATAGCACAGGAACATGGCAGAACTGTAGCCTACTGTTTGTTTATATGTTTGTTTTCTGCAGTCCATAAGGTCAGAATCAATAAACAAAAGGTAGAGGTGCACTCAAAGGCTGATGCTCAAAATGTACGTTTTTGTACCAAAGAAAATATTTACAGTACATAAGTTTTATGAACATCAGCCTTTGAGTGCGCCTCTATCTTTTGTTTATTGATACCTGCATGCTTTTTTGCACCGGGCAAAACACAACACAATCTCAAGGCGCAGGCGCCGACCCACTACTGTGTCTTAAGGACAGAATTAAAGAAATAGAGGAGAGGTCTGTGAGAGATGTTAGTTTTGGCCATGACGCATACAGTATGCTTCTATTGTGTATGCAATGCCATAAGAAAGGTAGGGAAGTGGAGCTAATGAGATAAAATGACATACCTGCAGGTTAGGATCATCACCACCTCCCCATGGTTGTAGCCCTCTATGCACACAGCACAGATATGGTTGTCTGACCCCACCTCCTGATAGTACCAACACACACACACACACACACACACACACAGAGAGAGAGAGAGCGAGAGAGAGACAAGGAATTTAGAGGAATCCATAATGATTATTTGCTTTCTTTGTTTACCCTTGACCGTGAACAGGAAGAGCTAGTTAATTTTAACTCAGGCTAACTTTACAGAGGATTTCAATGATCAAGTTTTTCTTGCCAATATAACTATTGTGCCAGCCAGTTACTTTAATCAGTAAGGTAAGAAGAGGGTGTCACTGTTATTCTAGCCACTTGTTTGCAGGGGGAATTTAAGCACAGGAATGCAACACACAAACTGGCACCAGCCCCTTGGGTCTCGTGGACTGGTATGATACCCCGGCAGGCACACCGTACCTCATCTCCTTTCTTGAGAGTTCGAAGCTTTAACTTCTGAATCATTTTCTGAGCCACAGATTTAAGATGTCTCTGTGAACACACAAGTATGCAAAATCAGGACACTGGTTGATGCCATAAAATCTACAATAAAATTGCATTTCCTGTTTCCAAAGTCCCTCAATAAAGGAATTAAATTAGCAGCTTGAAAACAACAACTTTGACAGGAGAGCTTGGCATTTCAAAGCGGTGGCCCAGCCTCTTGTTTAAACAAATCGTTTTTCCGCAAGTGACACATTGAAAAAATGAATAGCTACATGGACAAAACAGCACACTTATTCTGAGAGAGACAGTGTTCGCATTCAAACCACAGGTGTTAGGTTGAGCAAACACAGGTGACTTTGCCCCCAACTGTAGGCTACGGAAACTATTTCATGAATTTTACCGGAAAACAGCCTCATAAAAAATGCAGTTGTTTGAATCCCAAGGCCTTATCGCCACCCCAGCAGCATAAATGTTTCAAGAATCAATATCACCATAAAAGCGCTGTTTTGTTTGGTCTCATTTATGCTCCTTGTGTGTTAAAGCTCATACATGGGTGTGTAACGACGCACTTCGTCAGACATTTTGTGGAATCTTTATGGATTTATAACCAAATAAAGAGTAGATCTATACACCAGTGGTGTATGACTCACTATGCTTTGGTTTCAAAAATTGCACCTGACAAAATTGGATTGCTAAAGCCTTTGGGCAAGTTGTTTTCTTTTTTTTTTTTTTTAATGAATCATAACTGAAATGGTCTTATACTAAGCCAAGCTTTAGCTGATAACCAAAGCCATTTATGTGACAGTTGGCAAGCAGGAAGAAGCAGAATTGTTAGTCACACAACAACTTAGCGATATACATATAAAGCCCCATTGCAAGGATGGAAAACCTTAGCCTTGAGACTCAAAAGTACAGTACAGCCTGCAATACTTAAAGGTCCAATTTGAGATTCAAAAGCACAGCCTGCAATTCTGAAAATAGATAGATAGATAGATGTCTGTGGCTCATATGTTTCCACTGAACGAGTCATCATTCTGACTTTTTGTGGCCAACAGTTTTCCCCAGCATATATACAAAACCTGCAGGCTCCCAGTCTGCACCATCACCACGTCTCCTCCTTGGCTGGCTCACCTCTTCCCTCCGCAGCATTAAGTGTCGGTGAATCCTCTTCACCGAGAGGATGGTGAAGTAGGCCATGGTCACGGCGGTCACTGAGAAGAGGGTGAAGGTCACGATGTAGATCCAGATAGGGTTAGACCAAGGCCCATGAGGGTTGCCTAACTCGATGCTTAGGAAGACCTCATCCCCTGCATGGACCATACTGGTGATTTCCTTGCCGAGTTCGTTGCCAATCATGATGACGACCACATCATCTCCAGTGCCTAAGGATCAACAGCATGGGGACATAGATGGAACACTTGAGGGTAGAGAAGGATTTTGTTGTTTGGCATTTTAGTGCAGGTCACTGTTCAACTGACATGACTTGGTGACTTGAAGAAGTACACACGCACGCGCACACACACACACACATGCACTTAATCACACATCAAGGTGCTCTGGTATGTTTCTTACAGATTCTCTGTTCAATGCCACCTGATGCCAACTCTTATATTTGGAAATATAAGATGCTTTGGCAATATGAAGTGCTTTTGTTGTCATTGAATGCCATTGAACTCTTCATTCCACAGTGTTTGCCCTGTCACCATTTTTCTAATATTGTTGTAGATTACTACTGATGTAATCTGTCACTGTAGAGGTCATTTCAAGGGAGCACCCTCAAGACACATGTCAAGGCAATGTGAATAATGTTGAATCATCTCTTACTCATGATGGGAGGCATTTTCATGTGTGCATCATTTTTATGTAGGATATGCTATGTGCTCACAATGCCTTAAATTAAGCCCACCACGAAGGTCTGTTCTGATTCCCCAAGGGTTGGCTTTGTGCAACATTCTTGGGAATACACTGTCCCTGCATTTCTTAATTTGACTCTTAACAATAGATGAATTGCAGGCGGCCGGTAACAAAAGATTTACGAACAAAGGTTCTTCCAAAGTGAATGACGCAATATTTGCATTAACGATAAGCTGCCATTTCAATACCAGTTTGGATCAGTGAGTTCCATACCACCTTCTTTCTTTTTGAAGGTCAGTACAAACAGTACAGCAAAAGCTCTGCACTGCACAATTCCAGAATAATGGAGTGAGAAGCTCAAACTTGGATGTGGAAAACTCGGAGAGTGGTGGTGTGCCCATATCAGTCTGATAGAGACTGAGAGACTGATATGATGTCCACAGGAACAGTCCTGCTCTATCAGTTAAAGGTGAGACTGAATTGAAAGTAACACCAAAGTTGTCACGCTCACGGATATGTTAGTGATGGTTAGTGAGCTTTACAACTGCACACCTGTCTGGTTGAATTCACAAGTGCTTTGAGTAGCCATTACAAGTGCACTACTTTAACTGTACACAGTACTAAAAACCAGTGAAGCAGAAATTTAGTGCTTGTTCCCGCATGCAAGTAAGAAAGTGTTTGATCAACTAACACAGATCTCGCATTGTGTATCATATACACACAGACACACTCACACATGCACATACACGGAAAATACACATACTTTTCCTTTCTCTCTCTCTCTCTCTCTCTCTCTTTCTCTCTCTCTCTCACACACAAACACACACACACACACACACACACACACTTTCCATGGCTCCTAATCAGTACACCATGTTCTTTGAGCCCTGATTATACTCTACCTGAGTGGCTCATTATGTTGGTTTCGTTACCGGTGCCATCAAGGTTGTAAATGACCACGGCAGAGGCATTGTACCTCTTTGCGGCATGAATCTTCTCCTTGTACGTGCAGTTCCCTCGCTTGATGAGGGCCACCCAAGGCGACTGGGTTACATTGAAGGTGGTGTGGTTGCACGCCGCAGGATCCTCGTTGGGGAGCACCACAAGGCCTTTCTCCCCGAGCAACGGCGAATCCTCTCCATACAGGCCACACTCACACACCTTCGAGGTGTTGTTCCCGATGCTCACCGTCACAAAGGCTGACCAGTAGAGCAGGATCAGACCAGAGCACTCCACCACACAAGCCATCAGGCAGATCCAGGAGAAAAAACGTCTCCCACTCCAACTCATCTTTCTTGGCTTTTTCCTCACTCCCCCTTTTTTTTATCCTTTTTGTTCTCCCGGGGTAGGGTTTGTTTGTTTTTCGAACGTCGATCACTTCTTTTTTTCTCTCTCTCTCTCTCTCTCTCTCTTCCTTTCCTTTCACCCCTGGGCGCTTTGGAAATCCATGAAGCAAATGGATGGGCCGCGGCTACCTGCGGAAAGGTAATGAGATAGGGTTGTGTGGTAACCCAAGATCTCTCGACGTCAGCTGAGAGCTGGTGTTATCTGAGTGGACCTTGACCAGCAGTGGAGGCAGTAGTGGTGCTCTCTACGAGGGCAGGGCTCCTGGCAGGCTGGACACAGAGGTGAGGCACACTGGAGACTCTTTGGCAAAGAGACTGATTGAGGAAGAGATTGAACTTCAGAGAGAGGGTGTGACTTGTTGTAAAATTTTTTCTTTTTCCATTTTTTTTAATATGTGGATAGAGTGAGACTGCAGTAAATGACATTTTAGTTTCGCTGTGGTTGGAAAGAAAGTAGAACTATGAGTGTTTATATAACTACATTGATTATTGGTTTCAAAAATATGATGTGCTAGTGTGTGTGTGTGTGTGTGTTTGCATGTGTTGGAGAGGTAGTGCAGGTAGAATGAGCAATTTCAATTTTCAGACAAGTTAACACCTTCCTCTTAGCCTGGCAAGCCAAACTGTACACATGAACTGTATACTGTAGTCTGGAATTGGACCGTTCACAGTGCTGAAGCCTGTGGGTGAGATCAATAGTTGTTGTTCAAACTGTCTCTGCACATAATAGACCAACGCTACTGACCAATCAGAGCTATCAGGCAGCACTTTCATCCAACAGACAGCCTTTTCGTCATCATGCTAAGCCTGCCCCAATGACTCGCTACACAGATAGAGTGTTCTGATTGGTCTGTCCTAGGTTGAGACGGGCCAGGATTTGCCTTTACCGTGCGAGACTAGACCAAGTTTATATTCTGCCACTAGGTGGTCTACAGTATATTTCTAGGCTACCTTCCTCTCTCGGGTCTTATTGATTTGAAAATATTGCTGTTTAATTACAGGACTTAACTTGCAAGCAATAGTGTTCAACTCATTTCTTTGTCTTGAATGTAGACATGATTTAACTTTCTAAAGAAGATCATGGGCATGTAAATCTAGTTGAAACCATTAGAATATACAGCTGACTTGGCTGACACTTTTTTCCCCTGGCGGCTCTCTAATTCCTCCCAAAAATATCTATTAGGGGAGGGCATAGAAATATTAAATAGATATAATTAAATAACTCACTTAAGCACCATTTCATTTCAGCTGTTTGCACTGCCTGAACACCATTCACAGCAAGTCATCATACAAACACGTTACAGTTTTATTTGTGAAGACTTTGTATGTAAAAGCTGCATCATCGGGTTTTGCTTCCATGATTGGGGTTTGGCACAACAGAATTGTGAAACTCATCAACTCTGGGCACCAAAGCGGGTCTTTCAAAAGCAGATAGAAGAGCAAGACAGTACTCAGATTTCCGTGATCAGACCTACCATCTCCAAGGGGCTGAAGTAGCATCACCACCAGGGGGAGCTATAGAGCATACTGCAATGAAGTTGGCGAGGTGATTGCTGCCTTTTCTAGCTGGTGTAGGTATGTAGGCTAATTTTGATTTTCAGACACACATAGACACAAAAAAACACGAATTAATACTGGGGTCTACCAATTTTAATTATATCTCATCAGTCTTGACACGTTTATCATCAAGTTCTGAACACAGACTGAAATATACCACGGCACAATATAGCAAAAAAACAAAACTGGAAAAAAATGATAATAATAAATCATGACAACTTCACCTAAAATATCTAATTCAATTTGCTTCTTTTTTTAACGATTTCAGATTATTCAGAAGACTGTCGTGTGCTGGGAAGCAATGGCAGACTAATGAAAAACAGATGGAAAAAAAGACACACACACACACACACACACACACACACACACAGACACACACACACACAAATATATCACTACGCACACATACTTGGGAACAATGTTTAAAGCCCCTGGGCAGTTCAGTTCCAGTAACAAAAAAAAGAGGAAAAGAATGAACATAAAAAGAAAGGATGACAAAAGAGAAACAAAAGCAGTAAACAAATGGATGCAAATAAATATAAAATATAAACACGTGTGGGCGTGAGGCCTCCCCACAGCCCTGTGCAACAGGCTCAAATGTGGTGTGATGACAGAGGACAGGCTGAGCTCACTCTCAGGCTGGAGGCCAGTGAAATGATGAACCAATACAGATGGGCACATTTAAGACTAGGAATCATCTGAACACCACTAAAAGCCTAGCCGCTGGTCTACACATGTGCCTCGCTCTGTGTGTGTGTGTGTGTGTGTGTGTGTGTGTGTGTGTGTGTGTGTGTGTGTGTGTGAGACCTGGGGATTTACACATAGAGTACACACGCGCACACACATTCTAAACAAGAAAAAAATGGGCTTGGGGGCTGAGACCCTTAGACACACACAGACACACATACAGTGTGTGTATCCTCAGCAAACAAAATCCCCTACACTACCAACTGTTAAATCCTTGTGAAATGCCAGCAAGGCATCCACCTTTTGCTGGTAGGGACCTATCCTCCCTCCCTCTCCCTCTCTCTCTCTCTTCCTCTCTCAGTCTCCCTCTCTCTCACCACCCCTTCCACACAGCAGCAGATTTAAGATTAGGGTAGAAGGGGGCAGCACAGAGTCTAGCTCGTGTCTCTCTTGGCTGCCCAATGCCTCTGTGGGGGATTCTGAGAGGCGCTGGAGTCTCTTAGTCTGTCCTTAGTCATGCTTGCCCTCCTTCCTCTTGGGTGCAGAGCCCTCCGTCCACGCCACATAGACAAAGAGGGCCAGCACCACGTGCACCGCAAGCACCGCCACAATGGCAGCGTAAAAATAGCTGTCAGAACTGGACATCTGCATTGAGCCTACAAGAAAAAGGGGAAGTGAAAGTATCAAGTTTGGTCACTATGGCAAATACCCTACAGAAATACACTAAATAATATAAATTACATATAAAAGGGCAATTCCATGGAAGTTTAATCCATAATTCCAATAAAAACTCTGGTATTATGCCAACGACTGGCTGTTGAAATTGAACAGAATATTGTTCTGTCACATGATCACATCCATAATGTTACCATGAAATTGCCCACAACGGCTGTGCAAAATTGAAGAAGCCATAGACTGTAATGTTTGAGGCCATCGACCTACCTTCGAATATGTACGCCTTTGATGCAAAGTATAGCCCGACTGGAACAGTGACCATGAGGATGGTGAAAAACAACAGCGTCTTCAGCGCAGACACCAAGGAGCTCTCATTCCTGGACAATGCAATGAGGCAGGTGATGTTAAGTAGCATAGCCTGTCTATCATATTAATTCATCACTGAAATAACGTTACCTACTGATATCAAACTAATCTAAAAACAATTCGATTATCATGCTAATAAGGCACTGTCATTATCAATATACTTTGTGGCTCTGATAGAGCATTTTGTTATCTGCTAGTTTATTGATGCTCGACTAGCATCCCTTGACGCATCTTACCCTCTGAAGTCTGGAGCCATTTGTGTCGGTTGAGCCAGAGATGATTTCCCATAATTGTCCATTATTACAAATATTTTTTAGTCAGGTTAGGTTATGACTACAAAGGCAACCCTAAAAACTGATCTGACTAACCCCTGCAGGTCCGGTTCCGTGTTCGCTCATGTGATCAGCCTCATTCTTCCTTATTGGTGGTTCTGTTAGGCCGTTTCTGTTTGCTGTCGCCATCTCCAGGGCCGGAGTAGTAGTGTAGTGGATTATGGGTTTTAGGTGAAAGATGCGCAACTCTGCTATAGTCAGCTTCACTCACTTATTTAGGATATTTGTTTGTAGAGCAGCACTTTGCCACGCAAAGAATTTTGTGGCAAAGTGTTTCTTCCTCTATGACAATAGTTCTGACAAGACCAAAGGACCAAAGGTGTGAGTGTGTGTGTGTGTGTGTGTGTGTGTGTGTTTATTTATTTATTTATTTATTATTTAGGCCTATGATGATTTATTGATACAATACATCTGAGACCTAACTTGGATCAAACTTTGCCTCTCTCATTCTTTATATCACAAGTGAGGTCCAGAAGTATGCGTAGCAATTGTGTGGTAGTAGGACCAGACAAGACTGTAAAGGGTCCAGCTGAGGATAGGCCTGCCACATGGCTTATGTTTCTGACAGCCAAAAGGTCAGACAGCTCCATCATGAACAGACAAAATAAGAGCCAGACAAAATAAGAGGGAGCATGCTTAAGGCTAGCATTATCTGTAGTGTCAAATGTCCAGTGTTGCCAAGCCTATGGGCAGAGCAGAGGAATGTCATGACAGAAATTAGTCCTAATGCCCTCAGTGTTCTAATAGGCTGAATGAAGACACATCCAGGGACTGAGGACCTTTCTTAGGGCTTATGTCTGACCAGTTCACTGTCCAAATTCATCCTGAAGTGTAGCCCAACCAGGGCCTTCAAAACACATGATATAACAGCACTCCAAATGTCATAGCCTAAAAAGTCTTGTTTTGAGAGCAGAGGTTAATAGGACGTGCTGGGTTATCACGCTAGAGCAAAAAAGCATAAAGCCTCTTCCAAATCTTGGTTCCACTGAAGCAAACGGCAGTGGATTCATTTGGCAGTTCTCTCTCAAGGCGCAATAGACCATGCGCATTGCGCACTACTAATATAATATGATATAATTTAATTAATTATTAAAACTACTATTTATAAACACACGCGCATCCTCTTAGAAAAAAATAAATGACTTTTTTTCTCGATATAAACATTTTTTACAGACAGACCTTTTTCGACTTCGAACAAGTTTTTCATATACCTGTAGGTAGGCTAATATCTCACACACTGCACACAACCCTTAGCTGGCCGCGTCCTTAATAATGCATTACTTAGGAGCCTTGCGCTCCACCTACCCTGCGTTCCGCGTGTAATTGCTGCAAGAGCTTACTTAACACTAAGAGGCGGGATGCTTAGCCCATGAAAGTGCTAAAGCACAAGTTGGGGCTCCGTGGGCTCTGCTTGTTTCTGCTTGGCGAACCGTTTCAGCACAAAGCAGACTTAACGGAGACGTGCTCGCTTTCTGCTCCAGTTGCGTCCGCGCGCGCTCACACGGAGCCGCTGCACAGCAGGTTTCAAGGCTGCTATACTGAAAAAGAGGCAGGATAGAACAGCGTTCAGTGAGACTCTCCTTCTACATTAAACACTAAAACTGCAACCAGGAAATAGGACAAACTCTGATCCTTTTGGCTTTTGGGAGAAAGTTTTGTCGGTATATCATGCCTTCACTTCCCCACGCGAATAGGCTACATTTTATTTTCAGCCAATTTTGTCCCATTGCCTGCAAGACATTATTAAAAATTCTTCTCATTATAATTAGGCTATATTTTATGTTCTTGCTGAAAGATACCGGGCTCATTGTCAAATAAATTAAGCATTAGGCCTTGGCTACTGTTGCTTAAAAAGACAGATTATTTCTTTTATCCTTCAATTAACGGCGACCTTCTGTTCTCTGGAAATAGATGCTGGATTAAAAAGTAATCACTGGCGTTATTACTCTCAGGCTCCGCAATGGAAATAAACTTCAAATTAGTTTACGCCACACAGAGCGCTGCAGACGGGGAGTGTATTAGGCCAGGCCAGGCCACCCCGAGAATCTGATGCCCTCCACCTCTCTCGCTCTCCCTCTCTCTCCCTCTCACAGTCGCTGAAAGAGGACACTATTTTTACAGTCACTGCGCAGCCACGCAATCCTAGTAGCCGGACAGTCGAGTGAATGGAAACTTCCATCGCACATGTGAGTAAAGAATCTATCGTTAAGTCTTCAAGGTCACATTTGGGACCGGCTTATGGAGAGGGGAGTTTCTCATGAATGGGCCACATGCGGCATTTCCCCGAGCGACCTTTGGGAAACTCATGTTTTTATCACTAATACGTGACTGGCAGCACAAAGAGGGTAGCAGTCGCGTCTGAGCAAATAGTATGTGTGTTTCAAAATTGCACTACTTTCCCTGGTCCAATAAACCTTGATGGGGCAGAATACTGTCTGATTTCTCCAGTTCATAAACACAGTCAATAGGCTACTGCAGCCAACACCCGACAGCCAGTTGCCGGTGGCCTGCACACTGATTTGTGCTAAAATGGGGTTTGAACAGGGCGTCAAAACATTCGCTTGAGGCTATTTTTTCTCTTAAAGTGGCAGGATAATTACATAACCACAGTTTTCCACATACAGTCCTATATTTATTGTTCGCGCTCCTCATAGAAATGAATGCGTCTCAAGTGTGAGGTTACCATAAGTATGCAGAGAGCATGGGAAGTGCTTTTCAAAGAAAACATAAACAATTGGGAAATCGTCACTAATCCTCCGCTCTGCATATGATTTGTCTAAAAATAAATGCCATTCAGATGTAAACAATCAAAGTTCCGATTTCCTGTCCATGTTCTCAATCCCTTACCTAGACAGAAGAGCGCGCCGGGGAGTCTTGATCTGCTGCTGGGTCTGTGGTCAGGATAACGACCCTCCCCCCCCAAAAAAAAAGTGCACCATCTCCGCTTATAAGAAACTTGGCCCAAATGTGTTTTCTCATGTGGGTCTCATGGATGCTTTTAGAACTATGTTTGTAGCTGCACATCATTTTCCCCACCTTTGCATCCTGGATTATGTGCGCACACTCAGAAACCAAGTACTTGGAAGGACCTTCCATGCATGTATGCGAGAGAGAACTCATAAGAAACTTGAGAGAGAAAGAAATAACAGAGTAAAAGAAAAAAATCCTGTGCACCACGTGAAATTGAAGTCATTTGTAGGCGAAAACGACCCAGAAAACAATTGTTTCGTCAGGACAAGGGCCGAGGGAGCATAGATTAAATTCCTAGAGGAGTCAGCTAGGTCAAAGTCAAGGTCAGGCACAGGGAGGCATTCCAGTCAAATCAAGCAGACATATGGCCCACCTTGCACTGTGTGCATTGCAGGAGTTGGGTGGAAGCATCCACCTTAGTAATATAGCACTTAACATATGGGAGAACACATGAACGATTAAACTACATGGCCAGTTAGGGCAGGTAAGTAATGCACATGGGATTTGTTGGTGATGGAAGTGAAATGAGGTCATTGTGTGTGTGTGTGTGTGTGTGGGTGGGTGGGGGCGTATGTGTGTGCAGTTTGTGTATACTATGTGTATGGTTGCATGGGTGTGTCCATGTGCCCAGAAGCTGTATTTTTTTTTGGACACCCCATTGTTGAGCGCAGTCCTGCAGTCGGGCGGATGGCTTTAAATCACCATTTCCAACCTGTGTCCGCCTGCAGCCGATGAAGAATGAACCATAAGTCACTGGATACAGAGCGCAGGGTGTTCCAAGCCTGGCTCCGACTCGCGACCTTTCTTTCGTGCCATCCGGTGAGAAAAGGTTGTGTTTTTTTTTTTTTTTTTCAATTTCCCCTCCTCCAGGCGTAATTTATTTATTTATTTTATCACTTATTTATTTTCTCTTGTCAAGACCCAGACGTTGACAAGCGGCACCGTGAATTGCACTGCTGTCCACAGACACCCAGTAACTGATAGGTCCTCACCTCTCCCACCCCCATCAACCCCACCTCTCTACTTCCATACAGATACACTACCTCCCCCCCTTCCCCCCCCCCCCTCCAGCTGATGAATGCCTTCTGACAGCTGAGGGAGATTTATCCTCTGACTCATGTTCCCAGGACCTGCTGGGAGTGTGTGTGTGTGTGTGTGTGTGTGTGTGTGTGTGTGTGTGCTCATGTGCGTGTGTGTGTGTGTCTGTGCAGCCTGATGCAGAGGAGGTACTCAGAGCCCAACACTTACACAGACAGCCCCCCCTCCGACCTCCCAGGGTCAGATGACATCTATGATGACGTGCCGTCCACTGAGAATGAGATGGAGGTGGGAGAAATGGCTCACCACAACACACTCAAGGATACACACACACACACACACACACAACCACACACACACACACACACACAGACATACATAAGTGTAAACACACATACAAGCTTGCACGCACAAATCACACCCACACAGCCACCCACACAAACACACACAAGCACACACAAGCACGCACGCTTTCAGAGCTGTGAACAAAAAAGCCCAGCTATTTTCCTGGGAAATTGTCATTGTGGTCAAACCATGTGTTGCATAGCATGGCAAGTTGTCTTTGTGACGTTTGAGCATACCTTCTCAGCGGCAAACAATGGCACTGGTGCTGCGGGTGGGTGGCGTGCTTTTGAGTTTCTGCTCACAAGCCCAAATAATATTCAATCTGCAGCTTTATTTGCCTTGGCTGGAGGAACGCTTTGTACAGGATTTTTCCACTGTACATTACAGCCGGAAATGTCTAGCGAAAAGATATTTTTATGAAAGACTGCGAGCACCTGAAAGTGAACCTTCCCATGAAGCTCTGGCCTCTTGAATTTGATCCTGGAATGTTGTTGACCAGAAGAGTAAAGCACACCACCAGTAGATATATCCAATCAATTCAATCAATCAATTAAAAAATTTACTGACCAGAAATTCTGTGTATTCATGTATGTGCTAACATACAGTAGTACGCATGTTGATGCCTTTGGTATTTTAATGCGAGAGTATCATTTCCTGTTGCCGTTGTGTGTGTCCCTCTGTGCTTGCCGTACCAGGAGGGCCAGGAGAACGGTGGCGAGGTGCTGACGGTAGAGCAGGACTCGAAGGACCGGCTGTACCTGGACCTGATGCCGGTGCGCTCCTTCCTGCACACCGCCTCCTCGGGGTGCTCGCCCCCGCCCGTGTCTTCGACGTCGTCGGCGTCCCAGCCGTCTCAACCGCCGCCCCAGCCGCCACCGCGGGACGCCAGCCCCACGGAGGCCCCCGCCGAGGAGGCGCAGGAGAACGCCTACCAGGTCAGGGGTCGGGTGTCAAAGGTCAAGGCCGTTTAGACAGAAAGTGTTGAGTTGCCAATAAACACACAAGAGTTTGGTTAAGTGAGGATGCTCATTAAATGTTTATAACCTCCTACCTACCTCACCCCCACCCCCACCCCTACTCCCGCGATACTGCAGAAGGGTGTGTTAACTGAACTCTTCCTCTCACATCGATTCCCATTCCTATTGTGATCATCTGCAGTTAATGATGACTGTGCTGCAGTAAAGGCATTCCCGGGTATAAAATCCCAGTATTTCCCAAGACTAATAGCCAGGCTAGCCTAATGCTTCCGGCCAATTTCATTTGCCTCCGGCATATAGTCAGGAAACTAACGAATCGGGTT
>JASCQY010000072.1:11526063-11537942 GCA_030264315.1 Sardinella tawilis | reverse complement strand
CCCCCCCCGTGGGCGCCCGCCTGACTCATTTCCCGCATGACCTTGTTGGAGGCGCCCACTGGCAAAGATATGATAGCGCTCCAGCAAATGTGTGCGCTAATGTCTGCCTGACGGGCGCTGGAGGAAGCGGCCCAACGTGATGCATATGCTTTGTCATCTTGTGTGGGCTCTAATGCAGCCCTGTGTGGCACTTGTTGGCCTTTTACAAGGAAGAATTGGACTTTACGATTCCCTGCCATTTCTCTGCCAGCAGGAGCCTAGAAGATCCACATCCCACATCTACAAACTGTCATTTTCTTACATTGTGTCTACATTTCTGAGATATGCTAGCAGAAATAGCATAGCAAAATAGCAAAAATAAATAAATAAATTGAGAAACTAGGCATTTTACTAAGTGCCTTTATCCCTAACCTCCTGCTTACTGGATGAGTGTCCAGTCGAGGGCACCTAAGCACACACGGCCCCTCAGGACAGGATGCTTTTTGTGTGTGGAAAACAATAGTATTTATTCATAGTCATGAAATCATTAAAACAATGTCTCTGACCTATTTTAGCAAGTGTCTCCCTAAATAATATCAGCCTAATATTCAAAAGTAATCATTTTTGCCATTTATGGTCCAGTGCCATCCCATTCTTGTGGGGTGTTCAGAGAGTGTATGCATAAATGTGCAGCCACATTAATGAGACCCAATCCGTAAACCCAATATCTGCCTTGATTTCACTGATTGCCACATAATCAGCGAACAAAATGTGTAATACTTTGTGGCTCAGAAAATCACGCAGGTGTTGTCTTTGAAAGAAGTTATTTGTCCCTTTGGAGATTAAATAGCTTTTTAAAATTGTTGTACTTGCTGAAATAGGTATCAGAATTGCATCAAACCCACACACATGCCACCATCCACAGAAGATGGTATTGGGAAATTGGTACACTAAACCACATGTCTACATTTTTCTCCATCAGAAAATTAGTTGTCACTCCCAGATGGCTTGATGATGAAGACCAGTAAATGACAAATGACTCATTATACTTCATTGGTTATCTTGCTTCCCTTTGTCTTCCAGTGTAAAACTATTCAAAGAAATGCAGTTATGCACCACTTTTCTGCTCAAAAAAAGAAAGAAAAAATACTGCAAATTAGCGTGAAATTGTGTGCAATTCTATGTCATTCTAAAAAAAAAACCCACTGTGCTATCATAGTGCCCACTGCCCAGCTGTACTGTAGAGTTGATGTGAATTAGTGAGATTAAGTTGGGAGGCCGGTATTGAGTGCTGGCTGGTTGGCTGGCTGGGTAAAGAAGCCTGAGGCTGCTCAGAACTGCCACAGCCTGTGTTCCCAGCAGATGCAGCAGAAAGTGCAACATCATGCCAGTTCACACCAGGTCTTTCACACATCTCCAGTGTGCATGTTTTTCTGGCTGCCTGCTTTTCTAAAACCCTTAAGTGGGCCTCAGCCACTACATCCTCGTGGCGCTAGAGCAACACACAAGAAATCTCACAAAAACAATTATTATCCATTAAAAAATGCCCATGCCTATGAACATATTATGTGACAGAATTTGATAAAGTGATTAGTTGACACTGTCATTCTTACTGTGTGTAGAGTTGTGCCAAAGTCCCATACGCTCATGCTGCTTTCATATTCACATTCTCTTTCAAAAAGCAAATTCACTTCGATTATTCATACGATGATCCTCGTCCAAAGACCTGTAATCATTTGAATATGCAGTATTGACCCATCCCACGTGACGTCACAGCAAAAGTGTGTACCATTTTGGACATGAACTACCCAGTAGTCTACCACGGCTAACAACGAGGAACAAGGAGCTCAGTATCAAAAGGATATTCGATAAAAGATCAAAAGTTGGAAGCAGGACTTTATTTTGATATGCAGTTAGCCATAGGGGAGTAACGACTTCACAGAGAAGAATGGGTATATGACATGGACACAGAACTGTACTAGTGGCATACATTTTGCCATTTAAATTCAACGCAAAATATCTTGCGTACCATTCATCGTAAGGCCTAGCAGCTAACACCATTGGAAAGGTCCATTTTTGCTGTTTCGGTTAACGCAGCAATCGGACAGAAAAGAACTGGTGCAGCCGCGGCCACACTTAACGCCTTTAGGTCTCAAAGGGTTAGCTAGTAGCCTACTAACACTGCTACGACACAGACACCGACCCTTTAGTAATACAGTGCTTGGTCATTGCCATTCTGGTAGCAGCGAATTTATGACGGGCCATTTCTCAACAGATTAAGCAGTTATTTCAATGACATTTCATAGCATTTTGTTTATCCTAATCACTGATAAAAATGTAAACAAACCTTAGCTGTAATAAGATGGCAACAACCGCCACTGATGTAGGCATGTGACCCAGCCTGACACAAAATACTTGTAGGCATCCAAACTCTTGAATGCTTATCACTAACGTTACCTGTGTATGGCGATGGATGGTTAATGACATACTGGTACAGATCATGAAGAGTGAAGTCAGTAAATGATGAGATGGTGGTGCACTTCCGAACGTCAGTGAACAATCCAGATGGAAGCAAGTAGGCTAAAGTCATTCTCTATGCCTGCTAACGTCAACTTTTGCAAATACCTCTTCCTCTGCTCACCCTGTAAATGCCCTACATCGCTGGATAATGAAGATGTTTTCTGCATTTCCTTTTTCGTTTTTATTTTTCGTTTTCGTGTCCATAGCATTCAAATCGCAGTCCACTACATGTCCAAAATGGCAGCCGCTATAACGAAGGTCATGTGAGTGGGAAGGGTCAATACTGTACTTGAGAAGCAAGGACAGAAAAGCAAAGTGAAACCTATCAGACCCAGAGCAGATCAAACCTTACCTGCTAATTAACCTTCCTCCATCCTGCAGAAGCAAACAAATCGCAAAACAAAACAAAACAAAACTTCTGTACTTCTGTTGTTTTGACTTTTGAGTCATTTTCCCCAGTACATACTGTATCAGTAGGTATCAGGTGGGGATCTTGATTTGTTTTGTTGTAATTGTGGTGCTACTTTCACTTGTATCATTAGTTAGTGCCTTAATTTGATTTGCATTATCTCCGTGCCCACAGTCTGCTCTGAAAAGCTATGATATAATGACTCTTTTCTTAATCATTTTACAAAATTAATTAGCTTGTATGTGAGGATGTGGGGGTGTGGTGAGTGTATGCATTAGAAAGAGAGATGTCAGTGTGTGTGTGTGTGAGAGAGAGAGAGAGAGAGAGACGAGAGATAAACAGACAGAACAAGAGGATGTGTGTGTGTGTGTGTGTGTGTGTGTGTGCATGTGTGTTTGTGAGAGAGAAAAACCAACAGACCGAGATAATGTGTGTGTGTGTGGTGTGTGTTGAGAATGTCAGAATCTGTCATCTGATGTGGAAGAGCGGACACCTTTTTGATGCTGCTTGTGAGTAAGTGTGTGTATGTGTGTGTGTGTGTGTGTGTATGAATGTGTAAAGAAATGTGCTCAAACAGGCACCAGTGAGGCAGTGGGGCTCAGTGTACGTGGCATAGATATGCTTCACATGCCCAAGCTGCAGCTTTTTCTCCAGGATAAGGAACCCAGCCCAGCCCGGCCCAGGTCCCGGTCATGTTCCGTGTTCCGCTTTCCCTCTCCCTACGTAGAACCGGCTTCCGTCCACACTTCTATCCGGACAAAGGCACAGTTGGGTGGCAAAGCATCCATCAGAAAGGACAGAGATAAACCCAGCCGAAGAGACTTTTAGAGTCACTTAAAGCCCTGCAAATACACCTCATGAAAGCATTTCTTTTTTCAGCATCCAATGCAATCACTCCTCTTGCAGTGACTACAGCTTCATAGCATTCAACTCGCCAATTCACCCAATGGCGGTAGCAATTTCAAATTTGCATTTTCTTCTCACAAACCCCGGTACGCCTCACACACACACAGGCACACAAACAAACACACACATACACACACACACACACACACACACCACCCAACGCCACCCCAAATGCAAATTGATGAGGCCGCTCTCATTTCCGTTTGAATGCTAAGGTTTGCACTGTGCCTGGCTGTCAGTTCTCATATTAGCTGCTGCGGAATGCTCCGGAGCACTTCTCGTCTGTCATGGGACTCCAGAGTGGTGCTGTACGATGAGCCTCATCCTCCTTGCCAAGTCAAGCTAAAAAAAAAAAAGGAAACCAAAAAAAAAAGAAAGAAATAGCTGACTTTCTTCCATGATGCCCACCTTTAGACCCACAACTCTCTCGTTCTGCTCTTTGGCTTTCAATTCTTTCTTTTTTTCGCATTTTCTTACTTCTTTTTCCTGAAGTGCTTTCACGATCAACTTTACAAACTGCTCCCAGAGGAAGCGTTTTCTGTGTTATGAGCGTATGTGTTAAATACAGGGTCTGGAGAAGAAAAAAAAGATTAAAAAACTAATTACAATTTTGTTTGTTACAGTCAAATTGGCGGATTTTCAGCGAAAGCAAGCAGTTTCTTTTGTTGCGCTTTGATGATAAAAGGCTCAAACTGTAGATGCTTGAGGAGATGTTATTCAATGTGCTTTGTGTCAGCAAAGAGCAAACTGCCATGCTACGCTATGGTGTTCTCTTTGGCGCTGTGCTGTGCTGTGCTGCGCTGCGCTGTGCTGTGGTGCAGCATGACGCTAGCTGTCACTGAGGAAGCAAAGCTGGGGAGACAAAGCCTTCGCCTGAAGAGACCACTTCTTTCAGCACCCCCAACCACACACATACACACACACACGCATACACACTTGGGACAGCTCTCCTGGGAAAGTGGCCAAAGGGCTCAATATCTTTGGAGGATCAGGGTGCATTAGAGTGAGAAGTGTTTACACATGAGGCGACAGGCTGAGGGCACGGACGGCCAGGGGTAGGAGTGTGTGTGTGTGTGTGTGTGTGAGAGAGAGAGAGAGTGTTGGGGGTGTCGGGGTAGGGGGAGCTGCTTTGATTGCTGTCCAAGAGATGCGTGCTCCTTATTCCCCTGGTCTGGGTGCTTTGTACCCCCCACAAGGTCGTTTATGCCTGCCACCCCCCCAGCAGACCTCCCACCTCCCCGAAGACATCTCATCTCATTACCAACTGCATTTAACAGCATGGCCAAGCACTTACACACACATTCTCCCTCTCTCACATACACACACTCTCTCTCTCTCCATCTCTCTCTCTCTCACTCACACACACACACATACACATTCACATACCCACAAATCATTGCTACCTTTGGTCTCAATTAGATGAAGGAATCGAGTGGCTGAGAATCTTCAATGTTCAACTGCTGTCTATTAGCGTCCTTTAACAGCTGGAGAGATACCCATATTGGAGGATTTGTCTGCCTTTGATAAGGGGTAATTAGAATGATAGAACACCAAAAAAAGAAGAAAGAAAAAAAAGATCAGAGGACCAAATGAGAAACCAATTCCATGCCCCCACGACAGTAATGTATTTTATTGGTGCAAATGCAAACCACACTGTAAGTAGAGTGTGACTCTGCTCAGGCGAAATAAAATGTCAAAAGTTTCTGTGCAGGAGTTGGAGGTGGGTTGGGCCAGTGCCGGGCGTGTTCCCAGCTGGACCCGCATTCCGATGATATAGATTCTGTTTGTTCGGAAGCTCATTACTGTTCCTGTTCCCACACGCCAGAATGACAAGGACCCAGTGAAGTGGGGACTAAAATGATTTAGTATGTCCCAGTGACACGAGCTAAAAAAAACAACCAAAAAAAAAAAAAAAACACTGACCATCTGTTGTACTCGGATGTCTTTGAAAACTGCGTTAGTGTTTGCTGTTTTGTATTTGTTTTGTTTGTTTGCTTCTGTTTTTTTTTCTTATTCATTCTCATTTCATCTTTTTTTCTTTCCTCAAGGAAATGCTGATATCTGCACTGTGATTATGCAATATTGAAAACAGGTCAGGGATAAATTCATTGCTAACCGAGGGGGGGAGAAAAAAAAAATCTTGCCTCAGGTAAATATCATATTTCCACTTAAAAACACATATACGCGTAAATATCACACAGTTTGTCAGAATAAATAATAATCTTAGTCAAAACGTCAGCCTGACTAAAATAATGAACATAAAAAAAAAACAAAGGCACAATGTGATGCTTAATTGTACATTTCCAACCATCCAAGTGTCCACAGTATGGGAAAGGTCCAGGATACTGTATGTTCCTATCATTGGTTTGTCTCACAAATGGATCTCTGCCAGGTTGTTGTTCGTGATGGCGGGCGAGGGTTTGCTCTTGAGCCCCTCTGTGCCGCACCTCGAGTTGTCCGGCAGGAACATCCTGGGCGTGCACAGCCACAGCAGGATGGTCTTGTACTCCTTGCGGAAGTTCTGGTTGAGGAGCCCGTAGATGACGGCGTTCAGGCAGCTGTTGAAGTACGCCATGAAGTAGCTGGTGACAAAGAGCCACTCGGGGATGTTGGGCGCCACGCGTGCCGGGTTGATGGCCACGGCCAGGCCGATGAAGTTGAGTGGCGCCCAGCACACGGCGAAGAGCACGAACACCATGAACATGGTGAGGAAGTTGCGCAGGTCGCTGGGCTTGACCTTGAGCTTGTTCTCGGGCTTGACCCGGTGCTTGACCTGAATGACCAGCACCCATATGCGCAGGTAGCAGAAGGACACCACCAGCAGCGGGATGAGGAAGTGCACCACCACCACCGAGATGGTGTAGTACGAGCTGACGGTCTGTGCGAACGTGCACGAGAAGACGCGCGGGTCGTACTGCAGCGAGCCCACGAAGAAGTTGGGCACGGTGGCGATGGCCGTCAGCGCCCAGGTGAGGCCCAGGTAGCAGCAGGTGTTCTTGAGGCTGTACAGGCGGTCGTAGTGCAGGCTGTGGCAGATGTAGCAGTAGCGGTTGATGGCGATGGCCGTGATGTTGAAGATGGAGCCGATCACGCTCAGGCCCATGATGAAGCCGCTCACCTGGCAGTGCAGGTCGCCCATGATCCAGTCGTTGTGAAAGATGGCCGTCAGGACCAGCGGGTAAGGGTACACGGCCACCACCAGGTCCGCCACCGACAGGCTGACCACGAAGATGTTGCCTGAGGGAGAGGAACATGGGGTTAGGGCTGCTTGACATGACATGTTTCATTTAGGTTAACAGTGGAGATGACAGTTTGATATCTATTTAGACAGCTAAATATCTGGACTTCAAAAATATTCAAAGCTGTTTAGCTTGGGAACCTCATCACACTCTCTTTTGGCAGGTGTGAAACCAACCAGGAAATGAAGTTAAAATGGTGCATTACCCTCTAAACCAAGTCTTCACAGAACTGCTACAAAGTTGGGATACAGTCAAAGGAAAAATACACATTCGTGGTTTAACTCAGACGCCAGTGGCTGTGCTTGATTCTTGGATGTTTGGTCATTTGAAAACGGACCGCAATGGACTGGACTCCAGACAGGCCAATAGACAAAAAAAATAATAAATAAATTGACTGACAGGTTTGTCTGGGTCTTCCCAGACTAGAGGTTATACAGTTGTGTGTAATTATCAGATTACAGATTATCAAATCTTAAATGACTGTGTCCACAAATAGATTCTGGCACAGAGTCAGTGAGAACCTCAAAACCTAGTACTTGTGTGTTCAGGTTCCTTAATGCTTGGTGTTATTTGGGCTGTCTGGTACTTACTACAAAGAAGGGCCTATAGGTCAAGAATCGGGAGATTATGCAGTAATTATGCAGTTAGCGTTTGGATTTTTTTTAACATAAAAAATCCCATTTCAATCATCTTAGTGGTGGTCATCATAAATCCAAGTGTGACCAAAGCAATGGCCAGCCATCATTTTGACTTTGAAAGGGCAGGTTTTTCTCGAAAGCCAGCCATAACTCGTTTCTCTCAGGTAGACAAATCCAAGGTCATGGCAAAGAGTTTTAGTTACACTGCATGTGGCCATAGCAAATTTACAGCACAGCAAAATCCAATAGGACTCTTTGGCGAGCCATAGCTCTCTGTTGTCACACAATATGCATCGGCCATAAATTATTGAGAATTGATAAGAAGCAGCCGGATGGGGTTCCTATCTCACCCCCCCTCCCTCCTGACACCATCAAGGTGAGGAGGTGGCAAGAAAACAATCATTACAGGAATAAAAATAAAATAAAAAATGGAAAGGATTCCGACGCGATCGCCGGCTCCAAACATCCTGCTGCTTTTCCATTCACTGGGACAAGAGGTGGGCGTCGTTCTGATATTTCCTTCATCCTTGCCGAGCTATCTGATAATGCTGCATGCAAGAGAAAAATAAAAAGAATAAAATAAAATAAATAATTCCTTAAAAAAAAAAAGCAGAGGGAGCAGCTCTATGATGGTGGGGCTGAGTGTGTGACGCATGCCTTCGAGAGAATCTAAAGGCTGATGAAGTGAGGCGGTGTTCCAGACTCCAGACAGAAATCCTCTCCTCTCCACTCCTCTCCTCTCCTCTCATCTCTCTCCTCTCGCGGACATTAGAGGCTAGTCCTCCGGACTGGCGAAAACGATCTGTTTATGTGCCGTCTCGTTATTTCTGCAGCCAGGGAAACAACTCGCAACTAGGCCACGAGCCTCTCAGGCAGGCCCAGAAAAGAATAGCGTGAGGAGAGGGGAAAAAAAAAAGAGAGAGAAAAATTATGTAACTTTCACTCAATTTTGTTTTGCATGCTTTTAATAGCAGTCCCTCTCTTAAATGTGTACATCAGGTGAATGCACACAACAGCCTTTCCCTCTAAATCTATTTAGTTTGTGTAACCAGTTTTTAATCAAACTTATTCATCCGAGATGGAGAAACCTGGTCTCCACTGCAGTGTGTGAGACCTTATGTGGGAAACCTGATAAACATTCATAACACAGACGTCTGTCAAGTGTGATAGTCTACCAGATTTGTCATCTTTGTGGCGCCCTTGTGTTAGTTCATGACAACCTGTGGCACATATTATCCGCCCTGTTGTTCAACAACAAAATTACACACACGCACACACACACACACATACATACACACATAAACACACACACACACACACACACACACGAGAAGAAAACCTCAAGATCTCATATGCCATGTTGAATTAGATTCATGCAGAGGTCATGTATACTGTGGTTTCAGAGGAAATACTGCCATGGTGTCTGCCTCACAACTAGTCCCATCACTCACATCACCCCCCCTTCTACCCCCCCACTCCCCCTTCTACCCCCCCACTCCTCAGCCCCCATGTCCTCCCCCACCTTCGCCCCCTCCAGAGTGGGGGGGAACAGCACACTAAGCAAGATACACCAGGACCTCGGACGACAGCAGGATAAAAGACGTAATCCTGTTTCCACAAGCCGCTGATAAAACCACGGCCAATTCACCCTTTATCTCCCCTGATTCATCACTGTGGCAAGAGCTGTCAGCTCACATTTGTGCACCGGGACATTATTTAATGCCACTGTGCGTCTGTCATTGTGCAAGGGTGCTAGCGTTGCCCCCCCGACTGCACAAGGTAACCCAAGCCTTACCACTGAGAGACTTGCTCTAAAAACATCAAGTCGGTCTACTTGTGTACTGCATGTACAAGCGCAGACACTAAAGTTTAACGAATTCAGCAAACATCAATATCTCCATCCTTCTCTCTCTCCGTCTCACTCTCTCTTTCTTTCTCTCTCTCTGTCCAACAGTTCTGGAGTAGCAACTTTCCCTTAGGCCAGACAACACTGGATCAGCGGTAATTATTCCCGGTGTCATCCTGGATTGGCCGGATGAAGATGGTTCATGTTATATAATAGATAATTGAATGTGTCAGTTCTGCGCTCCCCAGACAAGGCGATTCCGTTGGAGCTCAGAATGTTGTTTCAAGGAACATTGGTTGGGAACATTTACTCCCACAGACGATTTTTTTTCTTTCTTTTTTTTTTCATTCCAGTTAACAAGGACAGTCAAAATCTGATATTTTGCTAGCAACTCTTTTTCCTGGTTGGGGGGGAACAACTAATTGCCTGTCGCTCTTTGATTGCTTCATGTAACAACAGTGCAGGCTCTCACAAGTAATAATCACAGGCCAGCGCTTTTCTGGTCACTGGCCATTGCATTAGCTGTTTAGCATGTGTCATAACCGCCTCCCAACCAGCAAAGTATGTCTTCATTAAAAAAAAAAGACAAAAAAAAAGGAAAATAGCTGGGTCAAAGTTCACCCGCAGCCGAGGAGCAGACTTGATGCTGACAGCATAATCATGAGAGCGTCTCTTAGCAACCCCACAGCAGAAGTTCATTGACAATTTTTAATGAAAGATGGGGAGGATAAGGGAGGATTTATTGTGTGCCCAAACAAGCCGCCGCTCGCCTCCGAAACTGTACCCTCTGCCGCCGCCGCCGCCGCCGCCGTTTTGGGGTGTTGGGGGGGGGGGGGGGGGCTTTGTCTCCTCTTTTCCCTCAATGTGCCTGTCACAATGCCTGTGGCTCGCCCGCCAAGACAACGTTTTTGCGCGGCATCCGGAATATATCTTCCCGAATCAAAGAAGAGTGTGTGTGAGTGTGTGTGTCTGTGTGTAAGGGGGGGGGGGTAGATACTGCCACAAAACGGCAGCGCTCTAAGTAGGCTGAAATCTGCATTCCAAAGAATCACATGCTCTTCTGCCCACATCAGTAGCGTTGCCTACAGGCATGGGTAGCTGTCACTGTGTCTGTCCAACTGTCTGGCCAAGAATCAGATCCCGCACTCGCAGGAAAACAATCCAACTACGGTATCTGCTCTTCAAACAGCGCAGCTGGGGATTCAACGCACATCACAAAGGAACTTAAAAAAAACAACAAACAAACGACACAAAAACACAGCACAGCACAACATAAAGTCTAGCAGATCTGTTGCACAACAGATCAATTGGTGATGATCGTTCAGTTGCAGGAGGGAAGGGGGAACAGCTGACAGGGAGGGAGAGAGAGAGAGAAAGAGAGAGAGAGGGGGAGGGAGGGATCATTTGGCTCAGTCCAAATGTTGACAAGACACCATGCATGGCTTAAGGCCCTGACACGTGATCAGCCTGTATTCACTAAGGGTTCAGGGAGAGGGGCGACGAGGTCTTCATTGTCTCACCGATGGGAGGCCGGAGCGCTCTGTGCCCGACAACGGTTGGACTGCCAAAAGGGAAACATTCCCAACGCATTGACAACAGATTGGGTAATCCAGGAATCCACATTAACAGCCATCTGCAGGAATGGAATGAACACGGCTCGGGATGAGTCCCGTTTCTCCCATAGGGTTCTGCGGCACACGGAATAGAAGACTGTGTTTGTCTTATGGCTTTTCTTTTTTCTTTTTTTTTTTACGTTGACTGAAGGGTTCATTGAAAAGAGATGTTATTTTTTGATTTCCATGACGCAAGTTTTATTTCTGCAGGAGAGATTAAGGGATTTTCATGCTTTGCATTTCATGCATGCCTTAGCAGATGTGATGTCACATCACCTCAGGGCCTTCTACCCCGGTGTGGGTTTCTTAGGCCAGCCCCCCCCCCCCCCCCATCTAAACATACACACACACACACACACACACACACACACAGATACACACACACCAAAATACACATAAACAAACACGCCTAATCAGACAAGGGGAGAACATAGACACATGCATCATTTACTTGCAACAAGCATTGACATTTCCAATCATAGAAGAACTAATTGCATCGGCAGAGATAAATTTCCTATTAAAGGAACAAAGACCTAGAAAGTCGTCGTGCTATGGGCCCTGCCTCCGAATCACGGGGAGAGCCACCTCCCTTTCACCGCTACAGTTGTCCCATCACCACATTCTTTAGATGAAAGAGAAATCAGCCAGAGAATGTGTGTATGTGTGTGTGTTTGGGTGTCTGGGTGTGTGTGTGTGTGTGTGTGTGTGTGTGTGTGTGTGTGGGTGTGT
>JASCQY010000072.1:11470816-11483232 GCA_030264315.1 Sardinella tawilis | reverse complement strand
AAACGCGTCCGTCTTGGACATGCATTGTAAATAAATCACGAGAATATATTTGCGAGTGCGTTTATTTTTCTTTAAACGGGTCTATGCCATTTGCCTCTTATAAGCTTTACAGTAAATTTACATTTTTTAAATACATTTTAATTATGTTCTGTGTCCTTGCATATCCACTTGAGCATCCTAATTAAACAACTTTAATTTTCCTACTTACTTCCTACTGTCTTCTGGTAGAACTAGCGTGGGACAAGAACCTTAGATGTCAAAGGTCATCTAAAGAACATGACAACTACTCTTAATGCCAACGTATTTTCTACTGATGAATCTTAACGATTTTAGTGATTCTTACCAGTTCAAAACCAATCATATGATTAGGAAGAGATCATACAGTATGGCAGATACAAGTCGTGATCTGGGGTTTTCCAAAATCAACCATTTAGAAGTAAATCGTCAAACACAAAACTTGCACACGCACAAAAAAAAAAATCTAATAAAACCAGCTAAAAATGCAGTGATTTGAAACCCAAGTTCTGTGGTAGCGAGCCATCTTATAACGGCAATGAATAATGGAGGTCTATCATTCCAGGAACCTCAACTTTTAACGGCGAATCCAAGTGGAATTTGGCCACATGTTTTACACGGCGATTCCAAATCCCTGGTTTTAATGGAAGCCATATGATTCAACGACAGGGGTAATCTAAAGACAAGGTCATCACTGTAACAAGGCTGGATTGAGAGAGGGAGGGAGATCTCATCTCGTCTCGTCTCATCTGTGTTTGCTGTCGACAGCTCTGCTCAGCCATGTTTTTTAACCTGTGTCCCATTTTCCTCACTCGAAGAATTTGCAAGCGCCCCTGGCCAAGAACAGACGGGCTCCAGTTATCGAATTAAACGCAGCCACAAAATGCAGCCATTTATGATTAAGATAATTCAGAGGAGAGAGAACGTAGTGCAAGTACTGCAAGCATACTGCAACGAGCACAGGAGAAGCGCTTGCTGACCTCAGACGGCCTCCACCAGGCTGCTAAGGTGTCTCCCGAGAAAACGGCACGCCACATAACCAACATGCTGTGAGGAAGAGTCTTCCGCTGTATAAAATACAGCAGTCAAGGGCCAGTTTAAGAGCTAAGGAGAAGTGAGCTTTGAACGTTTTTTTGTACTGTGTTGACTTTGTGTGTGTGTGTGTGTGTGTGTGTGTGTGTGTGTATTCAGGTGTGTGTTTGCATGTATGCATTTTGAAAGACTTGCTCAAAGAAAGCACATGCGGTGTTTGTGTGTGAGTGTATGTTTTGGACTGAAGTGTTGCACGGAGACAACAAAGTATCCAAAGCCCCAGAGGACACTAAGCTCTTTTCTCCTCTCCAGTCTGCAAAGGCTATTTTAATACCCTTTCAAAGGCTCTCTAAATTGGCCCTTGGGTCCTTCTGACCTCCTCTCTGCCCACGCTGATCAAGGGTACCCACGCCCTGGCTGGCACCACCACGGCAAGGCCAGGCCCAGGGGAGCAGCAAGGCTTAGTGGTCTCAGCAAAAGGCCTGGCCCAGGCAGTGTTGGCAGCCCGTCATTGCTCCCTATGGGCTTTGCCATGCCCCGCCACGCTGACATGCTCACTGACCTGTCACAGCAGTGGCCCTGATGGGGGAAACAGGGTGGGGCACGGTGGGGACGGTGGCTGTTGACAATCGCACTCGTGTCCTCATTAAAGGGACGTTTATGGCTGTGTGTAAATGAGCACCCATGGCCAGGCCACCCAGTGACTTGAAGCAAAGGTTGCTTGCCAGTTGTTGTGGGCTGAGTTACATAGCATTGCAAATAAAGTGCGTACAGTTAGTGTACTGTATCAAAACTATGCTTAGGCGATGACCATAGAGACCACAGAGAGTAACGAAGTGAAATAAGCGGCTGATGCATCAGGCTATGACCAGAGGACACATACCATTATTTAGATATAGTCAATGTGGCTTTTTACGTTAAGGTTTTTAAATTAAGCCAAAAGTCACAATGCCACAGTCAAATTGTGTTTTTTTTTCATGACATACTGTTACTTTGAGTGTTGAACTAAAAGTTGTGTGGCCCTTAGTGGTGATCATGACTCCCAGCAGCTCACACAATTGCTCCCAACACAGAAGGAAACTGCAGAATTCCAGCCTGGAAATAGAATGGAGACGTCAGCAAGCACAAGTGGGCCCAAGGCCTGGTGGCCCTGTTGTTTGGACCACGCATAAAGCAAAGTTCAATCCATCAGTCAGCAAGCTCATTTGGCCCATGTCTGCGTCCAGGAGTGGGGAGCTGGAGGGGTGGCGGTGGGGGTGATCAATGTCGGCTCCCGCCCTCTTCCCCTCAGGCTGACACCCAGCTAGGGGGCCCCTCCGGTCCTATCTGTCCTTGCTCTCCGTCCCCTCTCCTTCCTCGACACCTCTGGGCTGCAGACAGTGAGGCCGAGCCAGCCAGAGCCCAGGTGCTGGCTGACACACAGCAGATTGGGGGGTGTGGGGGGGTGTGGGGGGTTATAGTCTCCCCCATGTCTCCTCAGGACAGGTAGTGGAGACAATGGTTGGCAATGTGATTCTGGACCTCTAGGGGCCTGTATCTACCAAATGCATTTTTTTGTTTTGGCTCTGACAATGCCCTCAACCTAATTGTCAGTGCTCCTCTCAAGTAGTTATTGTTGATGAGCTGCCAACAGTATCTGTCACTGTCTCCTGTTTTGAAATGCTACTAAATGCCTAATAACTGTGTGAAGTATCTATCTGTGAACTGAAATGGTAACAATGGTTTGGGAATCAGCTGCCAAAATACAGTATGACACCAACAAACAAACAGAGCCAATATGGTATTGCGACAGGCCATCCCTCTAGGCTTTTTTTATCATTTAGGTTCTGTTGGCAGTACTTGTTGCCCTAGAAATCTAGACGCTAGTGGTAGCAAATAGTTTTGCTCAGCCACGCTCCATTGGGGCCTTTATAGGTCTACCAATATTCTGACCAAGGCTTGATAACGCCAATCACAACACTCTCTTTGTAGTGAGTTGTTGGGCAGACTTTGGCCTGGTCTCGACCAGCCCCTTGTTATACACTATTGTTTCACACATTGAGGTTTAGAAAATCGTCAAATTTCATTTTCCGTCTACCTTAGTACATTTTGTAACTACAGAAGTGCCAAGTTTTGAATGGGAAAATACCGGATTCTATGGACACATTTAAACAGGACGCTAATGGGTGAGATGCTAATTGGTAACAAAGGATTCAATAATCTATGCTAACCTGAAGCTGAAAGCACTACTGCCAAACTCAGACGATGGCTGGATGAACTGAGGAAAGGTAAAAGGGGAGGTGGAAAATGAGCAAATTAGTCCAAATGGTGGCGTAGCCCTTTAAGCCCTCGTCAGAATCTTGAAAATGATGCACCCTGGACGTACGCCTCCAGTGGCCAATTCAAAAAAAAAAAAAAAAAAAACTTCTCTCTACTGACGTCAGACTCACACCACTAATGCATCTTGGCCTTAAACTTGTGCAAGGGTATTTACAGGGTCTGTTTTTAACACTAAAGAGTGTTCAGTCATGAGATTTTCTAATTGGGCTCACTCAACAGAGCTAGGCATACTGTATCTACTGCCCATCTAGACTTGTCCTCACAGTGCCATGGAGGAACTTAAACTTTTGGGACTGTGAGAGGACTTCTGCCGCATTCCATTAAAAGTTGCGGGAAAGACACCCAGTGCTTCTAAAACAAACTTGTCCACCGCTCCTGCATTGTGTAACTACTGAATTAGTTGTCAACAGCTTTACTTAAGAATGGGCAGTGACCGATATGCCTCCCACCAAGATGAAAGAAACATCAGCAGCAGCTTCACAACATACAAACATATCTCAAGCGGCCATATCACTTTCCTCAGATTTTTTCCACATTTACCCATTATCAGCAGACCCCACAAATCACAGTAAAATCTTAAACAATGTGCTTCAAGGTTACGCTCAGCACAGCTACTAAAGACGGAAAGCATCCAAAAAAAGCTCACACAGTAAGACATTCGTTTTGAAGGAATCTCATGGACCCCACAGTGTTGAACAATGCTTGGTGTAAATGAGGGTGGAGGGAGATATTGTATGTCTCTGTGTGTGTGTGTGTGTGTGTGTGTGTGTGTGTGTGTGTGGTTTCCCGGGTACAGAGCTGGCAAGCTTGGAGCAACGACAGATGCAGTAGGAAGCTGATGGAGTGTAGCAGTTCGGAGCAGTTGCTGGCTGTGTGTTTTCTTATGATTAAAATCTGCTTGCTTTGGCTCCCTTGCCTGCGACTCCGCCCGACACAAACAGTGTTGCAAAGGGGATTTTTTTATTACAAATAAAAGCCAAAAAAAGAGGCAGAAAATAGCAAGAAGGGGGAGAGGAAAGATCTTTTTTGAAAGACATACGCTTATTGTTTGGCTTATTATAGCTCTCCTAATCATGAAGGTCAAATGGTCGCAACGTGAGTGATGCTGATAGCACACAGCTGTCTCCGAGTGGCTTTGTTCTAAGGTGGTCACAATAGCCTTCCACATTGACTCATCAAAACCCCACCTATTTTCCTGGAGAAGGCTCAGACGCAGACACGTTTGCCTGCACACTTCTCTCATCTCTTGCCGTTTGGAGTTACTGACTGTCGTTGCCTGACAGGACGCTAACTCTGATTTCTGCGAACCAGGAGCTGACCCAGAGTGAAACCTCAGAAATTGCAGACTTAGACCGACCCACCCTCTCAGTCAAGTACTGTTGTGAGGCAACAGTAAAGTTTTATAGTTTGCGTGCAACAACAATAACAACAACATGTCTTAATTACCCGCTTCTGATGGGTTGTTTCATTCATCATCATTAAATGATCTTGAAGAAAATAAAATGAATGACGCAAATATTTAACTTTGACAAATAATATAAAAAGGACATCCGCCTTCATATCTGATCAATAATGTCTGACCCTTTGCCTAAAGTTTGCCTACTGTAGACATCTATTGGAAACCAAATCCTGCTTTTGGCACCTACTGATTACACAATGGAGGAATGCTTGATGGATGGAAATATGTTCATGTTTGTTTACTTGTGGATCTGAATGTGCTGCTGCCTTATTTACACATGCAGATCTTTTACAGCAGGAATGCATTTCAAAGTACATTTTTGGTGCGTTGGCTACACATTACATTTGTCTCTGTGCTTACGCCACAGCTAGCAACAGACCAATAAAATATCCCCCTGCACTAACATCCTAATGCGGTGCTCTGAAGTGCCCTTGCCAGGGGTGTGTGTGTGTGTGTGTGTGTGTGTGTGTGTGTGTGTGTGGTGTGTGTGTGCGTGTGCCCTCTGCGCTTTCCTGCCCCTATGTTACCACCACAGTTGGGTCGTGCCAGAAGGAGAAGGTGTGTCAGCTCCTCGCCCTCGATCGCGTCCTCGCCACCTCACGCCACCTTATGTAACACATGGCCCAACTGCACAGGACGCAGGACATGCCCGCCGGTGCCAAAAGGGAAACCAGAGAAAAGTTTCATCAAAATTCCAGCCGTCACCTTTTAGCGCCCCTCTACTCTTCTCTTGCTGGCTTTCAATGCCTGTGAACTCCCTATCCATTTCATACCATACACTCATAAACACACACACACACACACACACACACACACACTCTTTCTCAACCACACACTCTCTCTCACACACACACACGCACGCACGCACTCTCACACCTCCTGGCTTTCACATGCCAATCAGACATGAGAGACGATTCAAGGTGGAATATCAGTCAGCGATACAGATTACAGTGCTTCAACATACATTTGGATCCAAAAGGCAGGGTGAGCCAAAACTCAAGCAAGTTCCAAATACTTTGGGAAGAAATATTGAGAAGGTGACAGATCAACATGGCAAAGTTTTAGAGGTCCTTCTCACATACAGTATGCCATGGATACACACACACACACACACACACACACGTACTGTACACACACACACACACTCTCCTTCCCAACCCCCAACTTTCCCACAGCAGCCCCTGGCCTGGGCCTGCGCTGTGACATCAGTGTGGGCCACGTGTGCACTGGGCCCCCGTCTTCACTCGGGGACACTGATACAGGTCGAGTGCTGTGTGAGGAGGCTATTTTAAGAACCTGTAAATATGGGAACTTCCTCCCAGAAAGTGTATCTAATATCCCAAAGGATCCTTTTACATTATTAACAACATGCTACCGTGGACAGCCAAGACACGGGAAGCAGAGAGACTTTACACTCTGGCTTATTTACTTAGCCAAGGCTTGAACAGAAAGGTGCCACAGACTTGATGTTTTGCAAGAGGGAAAACGACCAACACTATATGTGTGCTTTTCTGTGCTTCTATGTATATGTGCATGTTTGTCTGGCTTTGTGTATGTGTATCTGTGTGTGTGTGTATGTGTTGTGTTTGTGTATGTGTGTGTGTATCTCTCTCTCTCTCGCTTTCTCTCTCTGTTTCAGTGTGTGTGTGTGTGTGTGTGTGTGTGTGTGTGTGTGTGTGTGTGTGTGTGTGTGAACACAGATTGAGACCTCTCCGTGCTCACAGGTTAAAGACTGTGAGGACAGCTGAGAGACGTGCAGTTTTGAGTCCACTGACGTCTACATTGCGTTAGGCCTCCCTAATTAGGACCACACTACAGAACACTACAAAACAAACAACAGCAAAACAACAAACATATTAGACAACATATTAGCTCAGGTTCTCAACCTCTTGACCCAATCCAAAGACAGGCTACTCATGCTATAATTACTTAATTACATGTTTACGGGAAGTTTACATTTTTGTAACTTGCACCTACAGTGTACCGCCATAAAAGTTCTGGGAGTTGTCTGGTGTGAGCGTGCAAAACCCGTATTGCCAACCATCTCGAGCCGCTCTTATGTAATGTCATTTTTAAGGTGCTTCCCTTTTCCAGGCACGAGTGTTTGAGGCTAGCGGTGGGTCATCCTGTTCTCCGCTCCTGGCGGGAGCTACACCCAAACATTTCGCCCCTGTCCTGCTTGGAACATAAAAGGCCGACGCTGAGATTCTTCGGGACATGAAACGCTTCGCCAGGGAACGGGGGGAGGCGAAGGGAGGATGAGAGGAAATTCGTCTCAGGATGAGTCATAGAAGCAGCACGGACTCTGTCGGGACAGGGGTGGGGGCGTGAAGGTAGAGGTGGGGGTGGTGGGGGTCTTCCTCAGGCTTCTGCTGAAGCATTGTGGGATACTGGCTGACATGTGCTTCATGAAATCACTTCTTGTCATTGTTGCCGTGTGTCAGCTAAGGCTAGTTTCCATTGTGTGCCCTGTCACTGACTGACTGACTGACTCCATGACTCTGCAGGGTTGCGAGTGCAGCGACATAGTGATCATATCAGGGGGGGAAGACAAACAAAACAAGACCGACAAAAGTGATCAGGCCAACGGATGTGTACAACTCCACATCAAAGTGCATCTTTCATTGCCAGTTAATGAGAGCCTCAAAACCATATTAGTCACCCTCCAGCTCTTCCACGTGAGAGCTTATCATGTGTTTCAGAACACACGTTTTTCTTTCTTTCGTTTTTTTTCCCCCAAAACTGTTCACATAACATATGATATGAATGGCATACGCTAACACTGAGCTAAACACCCATCTGGTAGCCTTCCCTTTCCCATGCATACACAACCATGGGGTGACCTCCAGAGTCAGCACAGTTCTGTTCCCACCGCCACGAGAGCCAAGCTAACCAAAAGCGTCACTTCTTAAACCATCCTCAAACTGCAGAGAAGCGTCACTTCTCAAAATTCCCATCACATAATAAACCAAAAATTCAAATTCCCTACTGCCTGACGCTAGGACTTGACCCTGTGCCAAGGATAAGTGACAAGTTTAGAGTGTGGCGATGCCAGAAGGCAACGTTTGGCGTTGGAGAGACATGCTGAGGACATGCTCAGACCCATTGCCCCAGTACACACAAACAACATCAGTCAAAAGAGGGGAGTTGGTTCATGGAAAAAACAAGACAATCATCTTGAAAAACTGGTTAGGAAGAGAAAAGAGAGAATAGACAAAGGGAGAGGCAGAGTGATTGAGGTAGAGATAGAGTGATAGTGAGCAAAAAAGGAGGAAGGAGAGCGAGAGAGAGAGAGATGGATAGAGAGATAGAGAAGGACAGAGGAGGAAGGAGACGGAAGAGAGAGCAGTACTTATGACTGTGTCCCCTCCTGAGGAATACGTGGGCTCGCTCTCTTGCTCATGAATAATTAAGCAACTTTTCAATGTTTTATGAGTGCAACCTTATGCCACCCTTGCAGCCAACGCCTAAAAAAATAAATATCTATCCCTATGGAGGCACACTTCATCCACGTCTACCACCTACAACTCCTGCTTGTAAAACCACAAACCCTCCAAACAAACAGCAGGTCTGTAGCTCTGAAACGGACACACTAAGGTGGTGTCAGTCTCCCACAGTGTAGTGTGAGTCCTTAATGCTAGTGTCAATGATGTCTGAATTAATCCAAACTGTTAACACAGCATGACCTTGGAGAGGTCTATCATAACATAAATATATTACATTTATAGCCACTGAGACTAAGGCCAAGCAGGCCTGTTACCCAATTGCACCTGTCGTGTGTCAACAAGACATTTCACACTTTCTGACATCTTCCAGTAAAGCTAAGTTTAGAAAACCAGCAGAACACATGCATTCCACAAACAGGCTCTTGAATGACCAAGTTCATGGCTGTTCATGCACAAGCACCATTTTCTTATGTAAAATAAACAACGGGAACATGACAATCCATAAATAACCAACAATGCAAGTCATGTACTGTATGCAGGGATATACTAATCTGCTGAATATTCTCACACCACACTAACCCTTCTCATCAACAAAGCTGGTGGAAAAAAGTCATTAATCAGTGTGAAGTGGTGCATTGTTGAAGTGCTGCCATCTAGTGGTTAAGAGTCTTGTCCATTTTTACAGTAGCCTACAGAGCACGCCCATAGTTTCCTGCAAATTAGACCCATCATATTTTTTAAATCCTACATGGAAGCCAGATTTTCCCATATCTTCCTGTTCTGTCTGTTTATACTGAAAAATAGGAAAAAAAGATTAGGCCTATTTTCCAAGGTGTAGCCAGAGCAGAGATAAGCCTTGTTTTAAAAAGAAAAATATCTGGTGTTTTAGATAGAGCTACTGTAGCTCCATCTAATGATATATTTCAACTGCTACATAAAGAAATTAAACTAATTACACTATTCACTGCCTAGCTAGTTATAGGCCTACATGACCCCAACTAACCCCATTTAAGAGTTAAGAGTACACCACACCGACCAACCCTGAAGCTCCAACTCCAACGCTGGAAGGTGTGGCCACTGAGACAGTGGACTGTAGGTAAGGGTGACTATACTTTTGGTGTAGATAAGGTATACAAGCCCATATGCTGTCATCTGAGTGTGTCCACTGTGGATAACCTTTGCTGCAATTGAGCACTGTGGGATTTCAATGCACTTACTGAAACTTACCTGCAATTTATGGAATTAATTTCAAACAAAACGCTTCACATACATTACTGACACTTACCTGAAATGTATGGAATTGATTTGCCAAAATAAAACATTTAAAATTCCTTGCAAATTATTTCCCTCCCTACTAAAAAAAAGTATTTTGATGGAGTTGTCTTTTGAAACATCCCGTAGTGTAGCTGCATTTGAATGAGAGAATGAGAGATATCCATGACCTCTGCCAAAAGTCATTTGCAGCCAAGTTACCGTTGTCTGTCCCATGACAAATATTCATTTCAATTTTTTTCCCCTATTGATACTATTTCGGTCTGACTAGTGGTTGGAATGTACAGTACTTCAAACAGAGTCTGAATTATCCATTACAGGATACATGACATCATATAACCTCCCACCCCTCTCTTTTTCAAACACACACACACACACAGGGTCCTGGGAAATACTTGACTTTACCAGCCTTTACAAACCTCTACTCCACTGGTCATCTCTCAGGCTGCCTGGGGAATAATAACTTCCTGTCCCAGTCGAATCCAAATAACTGAAGCATGTTTTGTATTACTATTCCCCACTGTGTCTGCTCTATACTGGAATTACTAGGCTCTGTGTGTGAGGGCTTGCCCCTTTTTGCTTGGCCAATTGGTGGTGGATTCAATGGCCGCGTCTCACATGGCGCACTTGCACACTTCAAACACTATGTCTTGGTGCATTCTGAATGTTTGTTTGGTATCACAATTTAAATAGGTTTAAATACGTTTGTCACTTCTGTTGTGTGTTTTCAGTTAAGCGCTCCATTTGGGACAACAATTCACGTCAAAAATGCACTCTATGGCCATAAGTAGCCTAACCATGCACACTGTGCAGTGTTGTAGTGCAAGTGCGCCATATGAGACACAGCCAATATTTCTTTTTCGTTTATAGCCTAGCCTTGGCCTACATTTCAAATGTTTACGTATAACATTTTTCTATTGTACAAGATTAGGTTACAACTTTTAGTAGGCTATGAGAGGTTTTTGTCTCAATTGGCATTTTGAAAAAAAATATTACAAAACAGTGCCTCCACAGGAGAAAGGTAAGATTGCAAATCATGTCGCTTGACAGATAACTGCCTTGTCGTACGATACCTGTCAATAAACTGAGTGAGGTGGTATCTTGTCATAACATGTCAGAATGTTCACCCATAGAGCATAAGAAAAAAAAAAGATTTTGTGCAAATGTTTAAGATAAGGTCTTACTGATCAACACATGAGCAACTTGAAAAGGCTAATGCGCATCTACAACATGGCATTGCAACCTACAGTAGGCTATCTATAGGCTATCCTTAAAATATAGGCCTATGCCTACGTAAAAAATATGTAATAACAACTTACCATTCTCTTTACCATAGTAGTGACAAACTCTTCTTTTGCTTTTGTGGTTTCTTTCACATGCAGCATGGATGACATTGGACGATTCGGCATTGCCCATGTTGCGCTCTTCTGAATAGACTAATTCGGCTATAACTCTAAACCGATGGTCTTGACTGTGCCCTAAGTGCCTCAACAATAGCCTACGCAAGGTTTCTACATTCTCCGTATAAAGATTCTTCCCCAAGAATCCCGCCTAAAAGTCCGTTTAAAAGATAAATAAAGAAACACGTGTATGCTCTTATCTTTGCTTGTCTGTCCAATAACAGCAAGCCAGTCCCCATGCCAGACGATGGGTGTGTGGAAACACGCTCAAGGCCAGTTACAGTTGCGTATACACAACACCGTTGTTTTTTATTCGACGCGACTCCATCTAATTTTACGTCCTCGGGGCAGGGGAAGTGAACTGTCTGTAGATAGCATCAAATGGCTTGTTAAGATGCAGGGCAAGAATAGCATGTTTGCAACGTTCATTTCGGATTAATCAAGAGACATAAGGCATTAGACTGGGCTAGGCTATTTCAGATGAATATACTCGTGAAACCGCGAACCCATATGGTCTTGGCGCATGGCACACGCATGTGATGGGCTTCACACCCACTCCAGGTGTAAACGGACCGATTTCAAATGTCCCGCCGTCTTCCACGTGACGCATCCAAAGCCACGACCACGTGTAAACGCGATAGGCACATACCTGTGCCAACCGCCACTTCCCCACAAAGGTCTCACTAGTTTTAAAAACGACCTCACCCGCCTTCAGAGGTGTGGTCAACTTCAAACTAGATGAAAATGTGGTAGCCTATGTGAAAGAAAGAAAGAAAGTTTAACTTTTTTCTTAGTTGTCTGCTGGGGTGTACCTATACTGTTCAAGTAAAATTGTTCACAGTGCCCTAGGCTAAATATCCAAGTAACTTTGTTTATTAGCCTACATGTAGGCTAGGCTATTAATCGGATAGAAACAAAACTTCCCCTTCAGACTTCACAGAGAGAGAACCGTGAAGGTTATACATAAGTAGGCCGAGGCTATTTTATATTGTGGACAGCAGACATACTATACCTGACCTAATCACAAAGGTTACTAGGCTGCTACTACTACATAATCAATAATAATATTAATATTATTATTAATAATAAATTATTAATAATAATAATACTAAGAATACTACTACTACTACTACTACTACTACTACTAATAATAATAATAATAACTAGAGAATGTAATTCCAGGGAATTACGAGTGCATGAAAATGCAACATGGCCATAGTTGATGACAATTGACAGTTGACATGACTGAACAGTTAAATAGTTAAATTCTTTAATAGTTACATATTATAGTGAGGACTTTTATTTTGAAACAGTTGTAGAATGAGGATGAAGTTGACCGGAGTCATAGTTGATGACAATTGATAGTTGACATGACTGTGGCAGTGGTTGCTAGGCAGTTGCTAGGGCACTTGAGGTGGTTGCTAGGCAGTTGCTAGGGTACCTATGATGGTTGCTAGGTTGGTTGCTAGGTTA
>JASCQY010000072.1:11407484-11418631 GCA_030264315.1 Sardinella tawilis | reverse complement strand
GGGGAGGGAGAGTAAAGGATCTGCGGTGTGCTAACCGAAGCCACATGCGTCTCATCCCCTCTCGCTCTTGCTGCTCAGCACTCGTCCTAATTTATGGCTGTGATTGCAGCTGCTTCTGATCAGCCCCCTAGCAAGATCTATGGCCACGCTTTCCGCACGCTGTCGGGAGAAATCACTGTGCCTTTCACTTTCAGTTAACCGTCGACAGCGTGTGATATTGCCCGTGTACCTGAGCGCGACTCACGGACTCTCAATCCCTTCCATCACCAGCCCCCCCCCCCCCCCACACACCCCCCGACGCCTCTCCTCCGCCATCCAGACCCCCTTCACCTCCGCACCACCATCCTGATACCCCCACCCACCCTCCACCTCCTGCCTGCCCACCCCCACCCCCCCGAGGGGCACAGTGCCTTCAACCCAGGGCTGAGAAGCAGCCAGCCTGGCAGCACCCCTTCCTGGACCTCCAGACCGGCCTTTGATCAACTGATCCCCTAAAAATCGACTGGCCTCGATCGGACGACGTCTCCCGGGGGTGCCGGCGAGTGCCTCACCATTAGCAAATGACGAGTGCGCGTAAAAGCCAACTTCAAAGGCCCCAGCGACCCATGCAAGCCAATTTCTTTTTTCCTCTCTTTTTTTTCTCGCTTTTTTCTCCTCTACTTCTACAAGGCATCGCAGCGGTAAAGTCCCCTCTCGAGCCGAGGATAGGATGCTGAACAATGCCTAATCTGAAATGCCTCCAGGCTTGGAGGGAGGGAAACGGCATTATTTCAAGCAATCTGGCTGGCCATGGTGAGACCGAAAAGCCCTGCGAAGGAGGACTAACAACTCTGAAGTGCAAAGGATTCGGGGAGAGAAAAATAGGGCAGTTTCACATGGAGTGAAGATGAAAGGAATATTATCCTCAAGATCTCCACCACAGAAGGGCCAAGAATAATGACTCTGGGTCCTTATTACATAGAATTAAGTGAACACAATGTGTGTCTATTTTTCCTTGAGAATTCTTTTTTTTTTTTCCTAGTCTTGTTTTCACTTGATATTGGCACTCAGTCGGGGTGTTCCACGGCTACTGCAAACTTGACCAAATCTTGATTGTGTGAGGTCCGCTTTGATTTGGATCCACCCTGTTTTAAAGGGGGGAGGCGGAGAGTACTGTAGGGGTGGAGGGGAATGTGATGATTTTTTGGCCAAAGTGTTCATATCTCTGTCCATCTCCTAAGGCGAATTGATACCTCAGAAAAAGCCCCACAGAAAGAGCAACACACAATGGAAGAACGGATATTTATACCCCATGTCATCAATTTTCTACCTTACTGGCTCAACAAATATGGTACCAACCCAGTGCATCAGAAACTGCCACATTCCTTCATGAGCAACGTGCCAGTACCATATTTGGCGGTCTGAGAGCCTATCAAACAATGTCAGACACCACTCTCCACATCATGTGTCTCTGAGTCATCAAATTGAGTTAAAGCTGTTTGTTATTTTTGGGTAAATAAGAGAATGACAAAAGCAATGCTGAGAGGAAAACAACTGGCAAGTGTAGGCAGACCCCAACATGATTTACTGAGTCAGGCACCCAGCTGATTCAGCTCTGATCGGGGATGCTAATTGGGTCTGAGACAGGAAATTGATATTCAGGTGGAGTCGTATCCATGGCAACTTTTCATTTGGAAACAATATTGGATATCTTGGATACGGGAACAAGGTCCCAGACACTTAATTACCTGCGCTGGAGAGGACCACTTAAATTTTAAACGAACTGGCTTAATTACATACAGAAAAATGGAAGTCAATGTTTTGAATCTGTGCTTTTGTATTCTTAATTACATGAACGTCTATTTCAAGACATCGGTTTCCCCAAAACACCTCCTACACTTCCACAAACATCCTGCCATGAGAATTACAACACGAGCCGAAAAGTGATTCTCAGAAACAGAATATGAAGGGAACTGTACCCACAGAAACACAAAAGGAGTTCTACCATGACATTAAGACATTCAATGAAAACACCGCTAGAAATCCTTAACCTGATAAAAAATCTCCTCAGATACAGTACGCTAGTTCATTTTAGATGTCAAGAGCATACTGTACTTCAACAAAAACAGACCACTGTGTTAATACAAAAAGACAAAACATCATGAAAGCGTGCTTGGAGGCAAAAATTTGTGGCCCTCTGCTTGAGAGAGTAATTGATTTCTCTACGATGTATAGTTGTGGCATGGTAATGGCTCACCCAAAACAAAGACAGCAACCCCTGGGAAACTAAGCAACCCTGAACATCCATTTGCCTGTAAATTGGAGCGGTGGCCTTGGGTCAAGGTTTAACGAGGCTCATCCTTAAGACGCGTCAGCAGCAGTATAGCACACACAAACCCCCCAGCAGCTGTGACTCACCTCTGACAAACGCGTAGACGCTGATGGCGGTGGTGCCATCGATAATGGCCCTGATGTCCTGGTAGAAGCAGCGGTAGTAGCCCGTGTCATTGCCCTGGGCGTTGCTGAGCACCAGCGTCTTGCAGTAGGGCTTCCCCGCCTGCCCCTGGCACTCCTCCACCCGCACAGCCCTCGGACCACCGGGCCCGCCGGTCGGCCGCAGCTCCCCCTCGGAGGCCTGATCCGAGTCCTTGGCCTGGTCCTGCTCCTTGTTCTGGTTCTGGTCCTGGAGGTGCCGATCACCGGACTGGATCTTCAGGAGGGTTCCCTCAGGCCAGGCCCAGTCCAGAGTGCGCTGCCCCCTAGTGGACGGAGAGAGAGCACCAGAGATGGCTGTTCCACAGGATCTTTACTAGGATACTAAGATGCTTGTATGATAGATGTCAAGGGCTAAATCTCAGTGTGGCCCCTAAGCCCTTAGCTATACACCCTGGACCCTCAAAGACAGTTGCATGAAACACTTGTTGACTGGCTGACTTCGCCAAGGTCACCAAGTGCTGTCAGTAGGAAAAAGAACAAGAAAATTTGATAAAGCATAGACCTAAATACTGAACCTGCAACTAACATTAAGCGAATGGGGCATAGTAACTTACTTTCAGTTTCATTTCGCTATGCCCCATTCAGTTAACATTAGATATCGGTTTGTTATTCGGTCTGTGTAGCATCAAATGTTCTGGTTCTTTTTCCTACAGACAGCCTTAAACAACAGGGCTATTGATTGATTCACACCAAACCTGTCCTTTAAGGCCAGTGAGGTCTTTGCGGGTGCAGGGCTCGGGGTTAAAGGGACACTGGGATTCAGAGACCAGGTGTCAAAGGGGGAGGCAGTGAGCAGGTGAAGATACACTTAAGAGAGAGGAGGGTTTCTGACCTGGGGTCAGAGGGGCAGGTCAGAAACTGCTCTAGACAATCTTTGGGGCTCTGATGCTCACTGGATACTACAGCTGACCGAGTGCCAAGACTGAGGGCTGTGAGTGTGTGAGAGATCAATTAGGAGACAGTAGGTTTTCTGAGCCTCTGGAGTTCTTTCAAATTTTTTTTTTCTCCCAAGGAGACTGTCGAAGCTCAATTTTCACCAGTTCTCACTCGAGGAGAAAAAAGCTTTTTTTATTCCCAACTCCTTCACCGAATCGCTTTTCACTTGGCTTTACTTGGCAGAATTTAAAATGGAATCCACTCAACACCTTAATGACATCGTCTCCGGGCCAGCGGGAGGTAGGCCAGCAGGGTTTGATTGGGCTGATATGAAAAGTCGGCAAGAAAATCCTCCTCCGTGCTTTCATTATCCCTCCCCCATGGACACCACACCACCCCCCTGCGGTGTAGCTAGCCTTCTCCTTACGCTAATGCGCAGCTGAGAGCTCTTTCGCTATCCTGCTGCCTAATATATGCAACGGAACTTCCTGCCTTTCTGTCTATGCAGCTGATCTAAAGACAAATTGCGCATAGTGGGCTAGCGAAGAGAAAAAAGCGGTGGTGGTGGTAGGGGGGGGGGGGGGTTTAAAGAAATCCCTAGCTACCTTACTCATAACGCAAGACTGTTATTTCAATTCTGTTACATAGACTACGGCTAAAACAACACACAGCTATCCCCTGAAGGCAGAGCCGGGGTGTTGTTTGCGCCAGGCGTCCTTAGGACACAGAGACACACAGAAAATAAGGCAACAAAAGGGGCTCCAGGATTTAGATCCGAAAATAACTTGATTCCAAATCTCTGTCAAAACAATTAAGCATCTCATTCTTCCTCCTCTGCCTCTTGTAAATCTCCTGTGACGCATCCAGACTGATTGCAGTGAATGTGGCGCAAACAGATACAATGAAACTCCAGCCTTGGTTCTTCACCAAATGTGGTAGGGATATCCACAGGGGTAAGTCCTTATTTTAGAGGGCATACCATAATACTTTTTTTGTGAATCTCCATGGGAATGGATCAAGAGATGCTATTTGCATGTATCTTACGAGCCCTGTTTAGCTATGAGAGGCTGATAAAAAGAAAGTTAATCAAGTGGGTTTCTTGGCAAGAGCAATACAAGAGATTATATAGGATTTTGCAATGAGCTGAACTGCTTTTACAACAATTTTAAACAAAACATAGTGCTAACATTGTCAGCATTGTTGAACATTGTTGAGAAACCAATAACTGGAGAAATGCCATATGTCCCAGACAGTATTTTTGCCCCTCTGGGGCTGTTATTTCAAGTTGTTTTTAAAACATCGATCCTGACACATTATTGATGGCCTTGTTAATTCTTCATACCTGCATGTAATGGTCAAAGTGTCACCGGCTTGAATCACAAGATCGTCTTTGAGGTTGTCAAGGGTGGGCGGAGTCATAGAATAACCAATCACCAGACCTGCAGGAACAAAAGCAGACAGAGATAGGCTTGATGATGATCTGAGGCGTGCCGCCATGCGGAAAGCGAAGATTTTGACAGCACACCTGGCAAAACCTGTCAAAGCACGTCAGCGTCTGGGCCAGACGAGATCAGGCCTAGCGGAAGCCTGGATGCCGTCTTCCCCGGCATGTTTTTTATTACACGGCTTTGCTTTTAAGCCATCGGATACATCCGTACATAACCCCCCCCCCCCGGCCACACTTTCACACCTACAGCGCTGCACAACGCGGCCCTCTCCAGTCCAAGAGTCCAAAGAGGTGATTGGATCTGTCATGTCCACACAACCATTTGAACTCGCACACTCGGGCTCCGGGGTTTTGACACCGCTAAGATGGCTTACATTAGCGAATGGCCAGAGTCAGAAATAGTCGGCATTAAATCCAGAGCAAAGCCTCTCTGTGTGTCATTATTGGACTGCTGCTCGGGGGCATATCGCGTGTAAAAACGTCACCGTGACTTATGCGGCAGCTGGGGATAGTTAGGGGCGAACGGCCGCCGCCGCTCAAGATGCCGAAAATTGAAAGGTGTTACGTGAGAGGCCAGGTGGGTCAGATGGATACCTTGTGCCAATTTGTCTGAAAAATGAACCCGCTGAAGGGGGGAGTAGGAGTGGAGTGGGGTGGGGTGGGGTGGGATGTGTGTGTAGGGGGGGACCCCCCCACCCCCAAGATTAATGGTGAAAAAGCTAAGCTAAACACCCGATTAATTGTTTCCACTTCAGAGAAGCCAAAAGGGTAGCAGAAGTCTTTGGCCCAATGAGAGGCAGGATGAAGGGAGAGCGGAGAAGAGAGCAGCATGTCAGCGCCGCTGGATTTTCAGCGTTTCATCACACAACAGACACATCACACTGTCACACGCTCACAAAGGCTTTCGCTCTATTTACTTGTGCCGGAGACAGCGTTTAAAAAAGGCACAATGGAAAGGCCCTGCGTGCATCCTTCTAACCCAAGCCAATGGAAGGGGAGATGTCTGCGGGGGGGGGTTCTGAAACAGACCCCAGTACAGATGGAGGCTGAGAAGCGCCACCACACACTGCGCCCTGTGCAGAGCTTAACCACATGACAGGAGGGAGACAGCGCCTGAGAGAGAGGGGGGCTCAGGCACGGCCACTTCTCCCCCAGACCCAAAGCAGCCAGCCGGACAAAGTCATTTCCAAGGGCCATTGGACAACAGCAGAGCGTGTCCGCACATGCCAATCAAAGGCATGACGTTCGGGCCCGTTGCGTTTCATGTACACAACCTCGGCTGCTTCCGACACATCCTGCCGTCCCGCTCGACAATAGAAAATGGAGGCGGTTTTGTAAATATTTGATGGCAAGCCAGGGACCTGTTTATAGTTAGACTGGAGGCCACAGGCAGCGCTGAGCTTCCCTTCTGTTGGTTTGCTGTTGTTGCCATTCTGAGCGACCCTCCCTCCTCCTCACACACCATGTACACCCCCCCACCCCCCAATCGACTCCCCTCCCCCACGTTAACAAGCACCACAGACCATGCATAAATAAAACCTTACTCATAATTCCTTATGAATAAGAAAATGGAAGAGAGAGGCAATCCATAACTACTGTCCTCCCAACAGTATTGACTTACTTTTCACAGATCGCTTTCCTCAGACTGGCAAACAGCAGAGTTGAAATGAGCAGAGTGTGTATTTAGGTTACTTAAGGAGAGCGAGGGAGAACGCACTGCTGTCGTTTCTGTGTTAGTTGAGCAATTTCCATTGTGTACTGTAGTAGATGTGAAAATTCTTTGTCTACCAGGTATTGTTGAGCGATATAAATAAACTTGCAAGGCTTGTATAAAACAAACAAACAAAAAAAAAACACATGAAGGCCTGCCACATCTCGAGGTTATGCTTCTCAGCTCAAGTGTCAAAAGACAAACAAAAAGCGCGGTGCTTTTTGAAGTGAAAGTGAACAGCCATACCAGTCATTGCTGGGAGCCATTTTCCCGTGACTACATCTAACACCCACTATCTGTTTATTGACAGAAAACAAATCCAGTGTGACTGTGACAACCCCGAGTGGCGTTCCCAGCCCAGCACCCAGCGGTGAGAGCGCGGGAGTCCCGCTGCTCCGGCTCAAAGCATCCATCCACACAGAGACACAGACCTCGCGAAAGCACCCTCCGTGAAGGACCTGCTCGCTTTACACACAAACCACCGCTCGGTAAAAAGTTATTTTGTTTTCGGGGAGGCAAACTTGTTGTAAACAGCTCTGCTTGAGAGCCCTAAATGACGAGAGGGCCAAGTCAGAAAGGTTCTTTATGGTGGAGTGGAGGTACGACCCTGAGCAGTTTGGCTCTTTCAGGGCATATTTATGGCCTCTTTGATTTCCTGCCTCCCCGTTCCATTTGTCCCTGTACAGCAACCATCGGAACGGACCAGAGAAGAGACATGATTCCTGGAACCGAAATGGGTTTTCCTGTAAAATAACAAACCTCATTTCTGCACGCAGACCTCTTTGAAATTACCTTTTTTTTCTTTTCTTTCTTTTTTTTTTTTGTTGGCCCATGGCCTGAGGGATGAACCAGGACCGGAGGTCTGCTTGTGCACCAACAGAAACACAAATCAATCAATGGCGCTTAAATAAACTCTGCAAGACTTGAAGGTGAGTAAGTGTGTGTGTGTGTGTGTGTGTGTTGGGGTGGGGTGACAGCGTGAAAAAGGAAATTCACGACTGCTCACACCTCTATTTCTGGAGCCGTTCGATTTCCTCGCGCTAACGGAGACGGAGGGAAGCGACGACATTCCACTCATCACCTCCTGCCTTCCCCTGGGAATGCCCAGGTTAGGCTGCGCACCTTGACCTCCACCTTCCCACCTTCCCCTCGATTGTCCCACCTCCACAGACACCGCAGCATGGGGGGCTGACCTCTGGCATGGAGAGGACCCCAACCGTTAACCCCCTCACCCTCTGCACATGCAAACACCTACACACACACACACACACACACACACACACACACGCACACGTACACCAATGTGGCCATAATTCTTCCACAAAACAAGAAGTGGATGTGTGCGTTTCCAAAAGAGACAAGCTTTTTTCAGTTTGAAATGGCCGCACTTCGCCATCTGTCCTGTCTGAACACTTTCATTTTTTTTTTTCCCCAAAAAATATTCAGATAGCATTCACAGAAATTCCATAAGTGACAAACATGAAAAGAGGGCATGCATCTCCGGAGAGGAGAGAAAAAAATAAATTGCACCACGAGACCGAGAAAACAGCCGGAATATGATTATGCTCTCAAGCGCCAGGAAGGAATTGTGAATTAGGCTGAGCGAAGACACGGGCCGCTGACACAGTGGTAGCGAATGCTTAGACAATAAATATCTGAAACAGCTTGCCATTTCGCTTCTGGAGCAGCATGTGCATGTGGTGTGGGTGTGGTAGCAGGGGGGGCTGAGGGGGTGGGGGGTGGGGAGTTGATTTGGGTTGGCCATTTTGCCCCCCAGTTGAACCTGCAGAAATTTCAGTCGATTTGACCAAGTGTGAAGTTTTATTTCCCTCTTGCGCTCATTAAACAGTTGGCCAGTAGAAGGCAGGGACATAAACAGCTTTAATTGGGAGATTGAGAGGAGGGGGTGGGGGGTCGCTTGAATGTAAAGGAAAAGCCAGATCTGCATTCTGCAAGCACGCCTATATATGTTTTCAAGCTTTCCATCTGACCTACATACAGTACGCTACAGCACTGGGAGCTCAGGATAAAAAAAAAAAAAAAAACGGGTCTAGCATGACGCCATTATATCATTTCCTAGACATAGGTGGGAGTTGAAGGGTTGGATGCATGTAACGCAAGACAGCTAGCGGTGTGATTTAAACAGCTGCGCGGCACAGATACATACATCCACAGATTATCAACGTCCTGTAAATCCTTTGGCAAAGTACGCTGTCATGACTGCGTTTGGGCGTCGGGCCATATACGGTATATCTCAATCTCAAATACTACACTCACACTTTTCCAGAGCACTTGGAAGGGAGCGAATGATGGATAACTCCCCACACCCATCCCTGGGAGGAAGCTATCTCTCCTTTTTTCCCTCTTTCGGACTCTCATTCTTTCTGCTTAACTCTCTTTCTGTCCGTTTTATCACACCTCCCCTCCCCTCTTTCTTACTTGCTATCTTTAATTCAATTTTTCTTGTGATAGGACCCTCTTCAGGTATGCAAAGATTTATGGCTTGTCATTTGGGTGCGTTCGGTGTGAGGAGTGTCAGATCTTGTCTCAATTGTTTCAATAATTTTTCTCCTGTTGTGAAGGACAACTCTGACCCTCATCCATTACAAACACACTTAGAAGTAGACACACGCGCACACACACACATACACACACACACACCTCACTCTCTCTCACACCCTGATCACACAAAACAGCCCTCAGCATAACTGTAGGTGATTATATGGATAAATTAGACACACTCTTGTGAATACTTGATAACACACCAGAAAATGTCATTGGCCACATCCTAATATGGTTGAGTGAGCTACAAGCCCTCTATATAACTACATATTTCACTCTTCAGCTCGGATTTGGCCTGTGACAGCTATGGATTTGTGGGTGTGTGCCAGATGTCAATATCTTCCATATGGCTACACGTTTCCATACTGACAAAGACCCTGTGTGTGTGTGTGTGTGTGTGTGCGTGCGTGCGTGTGTGAAACAGCCTCGAAGTGGGCGAGGGTGTCAGCATGTGAATTTAATGTATGCCTATAAACTGATATATGAGCAGACATTAGAGAGCAAAGGGGTTCACCCCTGGTCAGAGGGGACACAGATGAGGGGTGTTTTTGCAAACAGCACCCACAAGGGGATGGGAGGAAGTCATTTCTTAAGCCTGAGTTTGAAATCATGTGTGATTGCACGCTTGGGGCCGTCTCACTGCGTTTGGCTTTGCATCAAATTGGAAACGAGTCCTAAATGGAAGACAGTATTACAGCACGCAGCTACCTATGTTTAGCTTTGGAAATCCCAGTATAATCAAAACTTAATGCTTTAGAGCAGCGCTGTCGTAAATCGTAAATCTCTTACATAAACCTCCACTGAAACACATTTACAAAACAAGAGCACATTCTACCATGGAGATGGGCTATTTCAGATAGATGCTGTTTGGGTGCTATTTAGGTGCCTGTGCCTTCACATAAAAAGTCCTGCAAATCTGTGGCTGTCGAAAGGTCCTCGCCAGGCCCTAAACAATCCCCTCATCACCTCATTGCCTGCCTGGCGGCTGCTGAAAATAGAGCCTGCTCCCAAGCTAATGCAGCCCTGCGCTAATGTAACCCATACACTAAGTGACCGTATGTGGGCGCGTGCTCCAGAGAGAGGCTACGAGCTAAGCCAGCTAGACCTCTGGACAAACCATGGCCATGGGGGCCTTTCACAGCTTTTTCCTCTTGCTCATTTTATTTTTTTAATTTTTTTTTTAAACTAAATGCTACACTCAAAGCTTTGAGTTTAGCTAGAGCTTTCAAAGATAGCTCAGGATACAGTAACTCTCCAGATGGTGGGATTGTAGACTTTTTCGACATATGTCTTCTCTTTAAAAATCAAGCTTGACTGAATCGGATAACTAAGGAAGGCTTTGCTGCATTTAAATAGAAGTGTTATACTGTATTCCCCGTGTGCAGCACAGATGGTTATTTCGAGATCTGTGGGTGTCAGAGGCCCTGACAAAGCTGTGCTCTGAGGGGACTGGTGTTGTTTACTTAACATTAAATGGCCGAGTTACTCCAGAAACCCAATCAAATTGCATTGGGTGTAAACCTTTCATTAGGACACGTGTGCATGACAGTAAGCAAGATCCCTTGTGCACCGAGTGCAACCTGGTTTCAATACAAACGTGTCAATCATTCCGCAAACTCTGGTATACGTTATTCAGGGAAGGGCCTTGGAGACAAGATTTATCATTACAATCAGCTAAACACTCCGGTCGGAAACCTGTAACTCATTGGCTTAAGTTGACAGCGGCGTTAAAAATGTGCGGACACTGTACACATGGGTGGTCAGAGAGCTGGGAGTACTGGGAGAATAATTTACACTTTCCTCCGACACCGCACCACATCAGCCAATCGGTGGCCATCTCCCTCCAGTGAGTGTGGCCTGAACCTAATTCTCTTTGATGAGGAAAGGCGAGGCTTTGTAACATCCATTCGTCACAGCCGGGGGGGCCCCCAAGTCAAGCTGTCTTGTGTATTTTGACATGCGAGTTGGCGCACAGACAGAAGATAAATCATGTGTCTGCTCAGGTGGTGGTGGAGGTGTGTGTGTGTGTGTGTGTGTGTGTGTGTGTGTGTGTGTGAACAGAGGGCAGCAGACATG
>JASCQY010000072.1:11373412-11384508 GCA_030264315.1 Sardinella tawilis | reverse complement strand
GGAATGAACTATTTAACCATCAAAGTGACTATGATGCTGATATATTAACCTAAAAACGTTGCATAGTGTACCTTTAAGATGAGGGGTGTTGTAGGACGTTAAAGCCCCCGGGTCATTTCCAAGGCCCCCAACCTAGCAAGAGTTCTATTCAAAGACTATTTATATTCTTTTCCCCCAACATCTTTCACAAATGCCTCGCACAATTGACATTGAGGATCATCAGTTCAAAGAAAAGCAATATGATGACATTTCAATCTGAACTCAGCCAGGACCTAATGGTTCTTTCTTATATTAATCAAAGACCCATGTCATGATGTTCAGCCTACTATAGGCCTGTACAACAAAAAGCAATTTCCCACATTCAGCAAACAGAGGACATTATTTCAAATAGAACAACCATGACTGGTTGGCCATGAGCAGCCGTTATGGAAATATGGTCCTGTATTAAACAAGACCTCTCAGCTATTTGAGCACTGCAGGGTTCTGTGAAAAAATGGAATGCTCATTGTGAATAATAGCCTAGGTGCGCGTCTGTGCTTAAGCTATCCTGATGTTGAAATCTGACAGTTTGCTTCAACAATTCATCCACTGTATTCCCAAATTAGGGTGTCATATTAGCCCTCAGTTTGATTGATGCTAACAGTGTATAATGGTTCTCTGCAAGGGCAAACACTGCGGTTTTAGTCAGATGAGATTGATCTGTGGGAAAGAGAGTGTTCAGTGAAAGTTTGGCAAGAGAGAGTGAAACCCAATGGTCATTTTACTGAATAGGCCTAGAGGCTATAGGCTATAAGTATCATGTAATGAGTTTCAAATGAAGTTGTGCAATTTTGACATGGTACAATTAAGTCTAGTGACTTGTGTTACAAATACTACCTGTGGAGGCACAATATTAGAGCTAACTGCGTTTGAAATAATAGGATCACTGTGCCAGAAAAGAGAGCTGTCTTTTCAGTAATCAGATGAGTGGCAGATCTGATGAGTCATAATTGGGGAAATGATGGCGAAGATGATTGTGATATTTTGAGCACGATGAGCATGTTGGAAGATGAGAATGATGACGATGATGATGGTAATCAGTGACCGATGAAGAAGAAGAAGAAGAAGAAAAGGAAGAAGAAGAAGAAGAAGAAGAAGAAGAAGAAGAAGAAGAAGAGAGAAAGCCATGCTGGGGAAGGGGGGAAAAGCTTTTCTCTGTTCCTCGAGAAACTTGAAATCAAAGGCGGCAAAAGAGGAAGAAAGAATTGCTGAAGATGGCGATGATCATGATAACAAAATAAAGAAAATACATGCAGAGACAGTGCAGCTGGAAAGCGAATGTCCTTAAGTCAGAGCCCCATTCTATTGCAGGCATAATGGATTCATGCCTTACGGACAAGCGCTGTCCTCAGCACAGCCCCCACCTGTGCCACAATCGAAACGCAGAGTGGTGTTCGAGCAGAAAGCTCTAGCCTATTGTGTGCATGGCATCGCCTCAGTATGGGAGGCATGACATTTGATCCACAGCTTCCCTGATGGTGTGTGTCTGCTCGCATCTGTGCCACTTCTACCTCTCTGATCACATGCTGGGCATCACCTGTGGTATTTACATGCAATGGATTAACACATACACAGATGGACTGGCATATAGGGTTAGATAAACAGAGGTAGACAGATAGGCTACTGATTGATAGATAGATAGATAGATAGATTGATTGATTGATTGATTGATTGATTGATTGGTACCGGTAGATAGATAGACGGAGGTTGGTTGATTAGGTTGATTGATTTATTCAGGAATAAATCCGAATACAGTATGTGCTCCCATGAGTGCTTGGCCACTGATAGCCATACTGAGCTAAATGAGATGAGCTGAGTGAAACCACTGCAATAGAACAGCCTTGCGGCAGGGAAACCTTTTCTTTTCCTATTTTCTATTTAGGATGCTGAAATTATTGGGGCAAATGGGCACGAATCCGACCAAAGCATATTTTTGTCTGCCCTTTTGCAGATTCACACTGCAGTCTAATTTGGTGTAGCCGTAAGCTGACAGCTGCAGTCACCAGAAAATGGCTGTGCAAAATGCAGCTATAACCACTGCTTTGAAGTAAACACTTTATTGGATGATATCAGCCTGGGCTGGTTGATCCTCAGGTTGTGAACAAATTAGATTTCCTTCGTGATAATGACAATTTTTGTCATAAAGACAGAAAACCTTTTTGTCTGTTTGCATCATCTTTCTTTCAGGAGAACGAAAAAGAGGGATGGAAAGAAAGAAAGATGGAAGAAGCAAGGAAAGAAGGACGGAAGGAATCCATTTATCCTATATAAATGGAGGTTCAGGCTTATTCCAATAACCATGTGGTCAATTATTTATGGGGATCTGTCCACAATAAAACCATTTAGGTGGACTGCACATATCATAGTACAGTGTGTGCAGTAGGCTTATGTATGTGTGTGTATATTTTGGTTTCCTCTCCCAATGTCAGTGTGCATGTGTCCAAACTCTGAAAAGAACTTGACAGAATCATTGTCAAATTTGAAGACTTAATCCTCACAGCTCGTTAAATTGTTTGTTCCTTTAATTAATATCCTTTTTAAACATTGAATAACATCGCAAAAATAGTGTTTGAGGGCGGGGGGTTGATGAGGGACTATGATATGTCAATCAATAGAAGACGCACAGTAGCAGCAGGCATCAGCGCTGACAAGTCAGTACACCGGATATTTATTGGGGCAATTATGACACAATTGCATCTGCGATATACCGAGGAGCCAATGCGCTTCCTCCCGACTGTCGTGTATCCCACAGCATCCCTCACAACTCATCTGCGCTGCGCGCTGCTTCAGAGCTCCTTTCGCTCACGCCGGTAAGAGCACCGTCACTTGGGTTGGGACCGGCAGAGAACGAGTGAATATGACCTTATCCCAAATGTAGCGCATTTTTGCGCATCCCTTCAATATCTGCAAGGGACATCAAAGAAAACGAGGTGAGTTTGAAGGAAGGAAGGAAGTGGGGTTCTAAAGGAAATTGGGCATGGAGTTACCATGCGCATTTTTGCATGTCAGGCGTATACCATGAGTAGCCTAACTTGTAACTGTTAGTCTTTGAACAATAATGCAATTCAACACATAATACATAAGGTGATGCATGTGTATTTTATCGGTTGCACTAGCCTAGTTTTACATTTTAAAGGTTTATGGTAGGCTAAAGCCTTTTACATTATTAAAGTTTCTCCATTTAAGTTTCTCTGTGATAACGTATGATAATGTATTTTACGCAGATGTCAATGAGTCATTGAAAATCATTTTTGATGCTCATGTTGTTATATGCTTTAATAGCCTATAGCTTTTGCATCTGAGCGCACCTACGGTTTGGGAGCCATTGTCTTGCAGGCTGTATGATTTCTAAGTCTCTCCCTCCTAGCGTCGACTGTCGATAAATGTTTATCATACTTTTATTGACTAGGTGTGTCCATCGTTAAAAATGATGCGATGCACCCTACTGACTATAACTTTCATGGTCTCGTACCTGACCCTTGCAGGCACATTTTAGAATGGTTTTGGTGACCTGCAAAATCTCTGAATATCATCGGTCTTCAGGGAGCTAACCTTCCGAAAGAGGACTATCACTGAAAACAACAATCGCATCCGAGAGACTGAAAGCCCATGTTTCCGCCTTATGGGAAATGTCTGGATATATAAAGTATTCATGTTGCCCGACTTTCCTCAGACGCTTTTTCTCCATGGAATTTGGAGTGAAGCACAGTGACATGCATAGCGCTTTAGGGAGAGGTGTTGCTTGCTTGTATTCCAACCAATATTTTTTTGTTTGAGGTAAAGTATATCCATGTATGTTCCACTTGCTTTTAAGGATCAGGATCGCTGTCACTGTCATCCACAAAGTAACTCTCACCGGTGTCTTGTGTTGTTAAGGGAGACCAACAATTAGTATTGACAAATATGACAATGTAATTGCCTGCAAAGTACTTGCTGCATGGCAACAAATGGTTGTAAGTGCTTTTTGTGCAAGAATAGCGAGGACACTTCACTCGCAAACCTCAGCTTAATCATCTCCCCTAAGAGTGCATACAGTATGTCCCTCCAGGCACCCAAAAATAATGAGAAAACCTGAGTCACACTGCGTTTATATAAGGGCATATATTACTCCTCAAAATACGCTCCTTTGAGTCCTTTCAAACTTTATTGGAAATAGTCCTTTTGCCTCCAGCAGTGACTCTTTATCATCATTCCTATATATTTGATCACCCGGGAGGTGTTTCAATAGCCTAGTAGTGCTTCGGCTCGCCTGGTCATAACACTTTGCCAGACTAACTCAGCACAAAAACGCAAAACTAATCAAAACAAAACAATAAACAACTATTGGATGCTTTTGCTGATTTCAGCTATGAAATGGCATAATTGATTTATGAAACCCACCCAATGGGAGAACCACATTGAGTGCATAAAACTCATTAACCTTTGTTTACAATTTGTGGTGAATCCAATTGGCCATCACAAATATTTGCAACCCATAAACAAACAGGGTGGCCTGAGAAGAAATAACTCATGTTCTCCCCCCTGAAGCTTTCATTCTAGTAATCTTTCACGATTCATTAGAACCTGATGATGGGGCAGGAATGCTGAACTTTAATTAGCCTACTGTGCAAGAGTGTGTCCATGGTAGGCTGCTCTCCAGACACCTATAAAGAAACCTCCCAAACAGCCGTATGCTTGTGCTCACAGCCCATTCATTGCCTACAGAGAGGGTTCATATCCCACAAAGCACCCTCAGGCATACCTGTTCCCTGTTCCCTGTTTTCTCTAGTTCTCCTTCGTCCTCCATCACACTAAGCCGCTCATGCGCTCACAGTTAATTCCTCCGACTCAGCTGGAGAAAGACCCCTCCTGACTGTGCGCACTTCAAATTCACCACACGGGACTGAAGTCACGCCGCGATGGGGGGTACCTGGAAGTCATGCATTAATCAAACATTCATGGAAAGCACTGGAAAAAAGAAATGTGGGCCATGACAGAGGCCCCCTGTTTCGATGTTGCCCAATGCCATTAACCACCCCCCCCCCCCCCATTTTCCCCAGTTTGAGGCTTTTGCCATTCAGCCTCACAGTTTTCCTTGAGAAAGAGTTCCCAAGCTGCTGTACTACGCCCTGTTGGTTTGAGTTATGGTCCTTTAAGTACGGATAAAAATATCAGAGCAGACCCTGCTTTTGTCAGGTGGTGATCAAATACTAGTATTTTCACGCCTTCCATTTTACAGAGAAGGGACCAGAGAGTGTTTTTAAAGCTTGAAGTCAAAGCTATGCTACAAAAAAATATAAACAGACAGCGTATGACAGTTAATCCCATGTCCCCTATTCAGAGGAACATAGAGGCATGAAGGTGTACTTAGATGTACTGTATATCATGCATGTCTATGGAGTGAATAACAAAGAGCTCCCTGGCTATGCCTCCTTTTAGCAAAATAAACAGAAAAAAAAGATGTGGGTTAAGCTATTGCATATCTCTGTGGACCCAATTAACAGCCATTCCATGTTCTATTCTGAGATAGAAACACAACAAAACACAGTACGGGCATTGGTGCTATCACCAACAAAAGTGTGAGCAGATTTTTAATGGCTGTGAAACTCATACACGTTGGCTGCATTTTGCTGTTTTTTTCCCTGCAGGAAATCGCAGAGCGAGTTGGTTCGACGTCCCCAGGCGCACATTATACAATATACAGGATGAGCCCTTCGGATTTGCTCAACAGCACAGACTCGGCCCAGGTGAGGTGGGACGACTTCTTGCGGTCCCGGGAGTTCTTCCTGGTCAACGACAGCCTGGACTTCCTGCGGCCGGCCTTCAGCGACGACATCACCAGGCTCCTGTTCGTCCAGGTGGCACTGATCGTCGCCTACTCCCTCATCATTCTCCTGGGCCTGGTGGGCAACTCGCTGGTCATCTACATGATCATCCTCTACAAGAACATGCGCACCGTCACCAACTACTTCATCGCCAACCTGGCACTGGCTGACCTGATGGTGGACACCATCTGCCTGCCCTTCACGCTGGCCTACACGCTGCTGGAGGAGTGGAAGTTCGGCGCCGTGCTGTGTCACCTGGTGCCCTACGCCCAGGCGCTGAGCGTGCACGTGTCCATCCTGACGCTGACGGTCATCGCGTTGGAGCGCTACCGCTGCATCGTCTTCCACCTGGAGCGCCGGCTCTCGCGCCGCGCCAGCTTCGCCATCATTGGCCTGACGTGGGCCGCCTCGGCCGTGCTGGCCGGCCCGCTGGCCATCTTCCGCGAGTACCGGCGCGAGGAGATCCCCTCCATCGGCCTGCGCATGGCCGTGTGCTCGGAGAAGTGGCCCCACGGCACCAACCGCGACGCCGTCATCTACAGCCTGGCCATGCTCCTGGTCCAGTACGTCATCCCGCTGGGCATCATCAGCTACGCCTACGTCTGCATCTGGGCCAAGCTCCGCAGCCACGTCAGCCCGTCCAACCGCGGCGACAGCATCCACCGCCGCAAGAAGACCACCAAGATGCTGGTCCTGGTGGTCCTGGTGTTCGCCCTGTGCTGGCTCCCCTTCCACATGTTCCAGCTGGCCATCGACCTGGACCTGGTGCTGCGCTTCAAGGAGTACAAGCTCTTCTACACCATCTTCCACATCGTGGCCATGTGCTCCACCTTCACCAACCCGCTGCTCTACGGCTGGATGAACAAGAACTACCGCAACGGCTTCCTTATGTTCTTCCGTTGCGAGCACAAGCCCGACACCATCCATCCGGAAGGTTCCTTCAAGACCCGTTCGCAGAGAGGCCTGATCGTGAACGGGCACCATGGCGGACATCGGCCGACCGCCGTGTGAAAATTGAAGCGAACTCGGCGTGAACTTCCCACGTGTGGAGGTACCCTCACAGGGTGCCAAGTAGGGCTATTTATTCTCGAGCAAGTGCCATATGGTGTGTGAGTTTGCTGAAGGTACCCTCTTGGCATCAAAGGCAGACACAGAATGAATGAGCAGCTGCGGAGGTTGGCAACAAGCTGTCTACAGTTAATTGTCCAACTTGGAAAAGGGAAAAGCATCGTCCTCGTGGCACAAGAAATCATTTTCTGCTGTCGTTTTGTTTTCCGTGCTTGAAGGAGGTTCAGTCTAAATGACAAAAAAAGGAAACACATTGGTGTATAAATCTTGAATATTGGCAGAATATGAAAAAAAATTCTGCTGCCTGTGTTCTTGTTCCAAATTCAATTATGGGACTAAAGATATTTGAATTTGTAATTGTCATTGTAAGCATAATGTAATAAGTTCACAACGTAACAGATCATCCAATGGTACAAAGTCTTGCCGCAGCAAATGAAGACGGTAAACATCAAACTATTAATGTAAAGGTATTGCATGTGCATATTTACATATCGAAATGCACTCATGGCAGTGGTGCAGACACAAAGGAAATGCACAAGTCCGCATATAAATAATATGAATATAAATATATACTATATATCTCCATGTACTGTATTTGAGTGTTACATTTCTGTGCTGTATTCCTGTCAGGGGGTTGAATTGTACCTGATGTGCGACTCTGTTCAGCATATCTAATGTGATGAGACTGCAGCCGTGGCACTGACAGGATTTGACAAATTGACTATATCTTCTTATGAATGTCATCAAATCGCTCTCTGATCTGTGTGTGTGTGTGTGTGCGCGCATGTGTGTGTGCGTGAGTGTGTGTGCGTGAGTGTGTGTGCGTGCGTGTGTGTGTGTGTGTGTGTGTGCGTGAGTGTGTGTGCGCGTGTGTGTGTGTGCGTGTGCGCGTGCGCGTGTGTGAGCCTGCATTGTCTGCTGGAGGAAACAACATGTGCCTCTCTCTGTGTTCTACTTTAGCTCTCTGTTGTGAAGCCTTCCTCCATTTTTCTTCTCGTCTCTCTGTGCTATCTAAATAAACCAAGTTGATATAAAACAAAACAAAAAACACCTCTTACTTGGTTATGTAGCCACTAATAACAACATTATGCAAGGACGACTTTGTGTGTCTTCCCCTCCCACGCTCTGCTGAAGTGGAAGCTAACACAAAAGCAGTAATTACTTCCAAAACAGGAGTCCTGAATTATTTACTGCCAGTACAGTTGCTGTTGGAGGGAAAGAAGATGTTTGGCAGCCAGTTAGTCACTCTGTGGGGCTGTCACTGATGTGTAGTGGCACAGTATAAGCACACAACGCGGTGAGGAGAGAAGAGGAGAGGAGAGGAGAGCCTTTGGGCATTCGGTGCTCACGACGACACAAACGTATTAACCATTCACTGGCATTGAATAAGTCATAAGTAGCCTAACATAGTGGGCATGGGAGCCATCTATCCTATATAGCCCATAGAAGTCAGGGATATTGGGGGAGAAAGGCAGAGGCTGAATGCTGTTTGTCCTTCATGCACATGTCTTGAGACTAGAAGTAGAATGGATGACTCCAGGATGTTTGGTTCTGCTGGCTTCAGCAGAAACACAGTAAGTGAAGTCCTCTCATGTGTCTCATGCATGTCAAGTGTAAATTGCAGGCTTCTGAGTGATGGGTCACATAAGCACAAGGAATGCATCTTTGTATTGTGTGGGCAATGGGCATGCTCTTGAGCACATAGCTGATGGTTTTCTGCCACCTATTGGCCAAAATACAGAAGTAGGCCTACAAGTTACTGGATACTAACCTTGAAGGCACTGTAGGGTAGTAGATGTTCTCCTGGAGCTCTTTGAAATTATTGAATGCAGATATGTCTATCAAACTCAACTGCTATTTGTCCCTCCCATCTCCCCAATCTATGCTCGTTGCGGCAGCCAACTCTGGAGGCATGACGACGGGACTATGGGAAGAAAAAAAAATGAATTGGAACTGACACAATAATGATTTATGAAAATGGTGACACTAATTAATTGATTAATTAATTTAATCCTCTCACTTCATGTTTTTGACAAAACTCCATGCACATTATTGGACAAAACCTTAAAGGGGACACAGTATGAATGAATGGAACATTGCACTTTGCCCTCTGATGTAGAATTTGAATTCTTAACTTCGACTTATTAAATTAAGCTTAAGTACTTTTTTACAAGCCCAGTTACAGTAAAACCATTTAGGCAAAGTTTGTGGCTAACTGGCGCCCTCTTTGGTAACCACTATGGAACTAACTTGTAATATCTGACAATATGCGTTTATTTTGAATGGAGATGGTTGGAGGCTATGGAAAGCTTCATTATGGGGAAATCAGAAGACATGAAGATCGAAGATGCACATGAATTAATTTCTAATTAGGCTAAACATATTTATGCTAAAGTACACAGTTTTTCTTTTATATACACACACACAAGAGTAAAATGAAGGCCTACACTTATTGTAGATACGACTGAATCCCTGACCTTTATTCCGAGTGCATGGTCATTGAAGTGTCATTTGTTTTCAGAAGGCTATTATTAGGCTATTAAAAATAGTGAGGAATGAGATTTAGCCAACTTATTTTTCAATGCCTTGACTTTTTAAAACCCAATAAGTACTCAAATGAAATGGAGACTAGTCTAGTATTAGGCTACTAGATCACCTTTGCTTCAAACCTCTCTGGGAACAACTCCAGTGACCACCTACAGGTACTGTAGGTAAATCACTCCGTGCCACTAGTTGGCAGTAAAACTTGTTAGCAGCAAACTATTGTCGCAGAAGAAGAAACCAACATGGCGTCGCAGTACTACCAAGACATGCAAGAGAACTTTAAGAATAACAATAAAAGTCGTGAGTTTCCAGCACATAGCGCCAAAGTTCATTCAGTTGCATGGAGCTGTGATGGTAGGAGACTTGCGTCAGGATCTTTCGACAAAACAGCGAGTGTATTCGTCCTGGAAAAAGACCGCTTGGTACGTGCCTCATCTTCAGTCCCGAGGCTTCATTCATAGGCTAGCAGCACCTGTGCTACTTATCAAACTGAACTTCACTAGTTCAGGCCCTTATTAAATGGTGTTTGTTGAAATAAGGAAAGTATTTAATGTAGCTGATCTAGGGCTAAACGATAGTGGATTTTGGTGTGTGTAGACAGGGCTAGGCTCATTCTTATTTGTGGCTAACGTTAGGTCAATTATATATGCATGTTAAGTGCTAAAAGTGCACTTTTTCCGAATTCATGAAGTTAATAGATTTACGTCTTACTCTCTGAACTGAATATGAAACATGAACAAACATCTTAGTAAGTTAGTACGTCCCAATTAGCTGAAAGCTCTGTGTCAGCACTAACGTTAACGTTACCTTCACATTCACATTCACGTTTGACACACTTGTGACATCTATGGTATGCCTAATAATCCCAAGAATATGGGTGATGTTAATGTACTATAGACTGTCAGTCTGTATTTAATATTATGTGTGCATACATGCCAAAAAAACAAAACAAAACAATTGTTTTACTGTTTATGAACGCATGAATCTCTGCTGGCTCTGTAGGTGAAGGAAAACAACTACAGGGGCCATGGTGATAGCGTTGATCAGCTGTGCTGGCATCCCACTAATCCTGATCTGTTTGTCACGGCCTCTGGAGACAAGACCATAAGGATCTGGGATGTCAGGACTACCAAATGCATTGCAACAGTCAGCACTAAAGGTCAGACTGCAGTCATTTGTATGGGCAATTCCACAGAAAAGTAAACCTCAACAGAGAAATTGTGCTTTTTTTTCTTTTGAAAGGCACACTATGTAATCTCCCCCGTCGATTTATTTAAAATATAGCAACAAGATTGTACATTCTCACCAATTCATGTGGATTATACTTCAGACCAAAGCATACAAACCAGCAATGATCATTTTTGTGGAGTTACGTTGACTAATAAGGTAATAAATACGATTTCAGCTTCATTTTGGTTTTAGTTTCACTTTGCCCTATGTGCACGGGCGAGTCATTTTACATTGCATAGTGCGGTAAAGCCGGTTGGAAGGGGTTGACGGCGGCGAAATAGCCTTCATTCGCGCCGGAATGAACTATTTAACCATCAAAGTGATTACAACGCTGATATAGATAGATTTCATGTTTACTAACAGTGCGCCTGCGCACGCAGACAAGGGGCAGAAGGCTACACCCCGCCATAG
>JASCQY010000072.1:11345818-11363671 GCA_030264315.1 Sardinella tawilis | reverse complement strand
GATGGATGGATGGATGGATGGGTGGGTGGGTGGGCTGGTGTAAAGCTCAAGAGCAGCAGAAGGCCGAGAAACACATGAAGGATCACCTGCAGGCCCTTGTGTTGGACGCGTCATGAGCCACTGGGGGAAAGTGTAGCAACAAGCCGATCAGACATCATCAATCTAACCCAGTGACAGTCCCCCCAGTGTTACCCTGCTCTCAACGTCCTTGCCTAGCGTGTAGCTGTGCGCTTTGTGGCAGCAGTCCTCCACCCTCCTCCTCCTCCTCCTCCTCCACCCCTTCGCCACGCCAGCCCCCTCCCTCCTCCCTCCTCGCTGCCATGGGCACGGCGGGCTCCAGGATGTCCCCTCGTTGGCGTTTCCTGCTCGCATCGGGGGGCTACACGCTCCCCCGCCTCTTCCCCTTAATTTCATTTAATTTCACCGAAGCCTGTTGCCACGGCGGCAGCCAAGAGCCCTGCGGGGTTCCAAATCTGTTCCCGCAGCCGCGAGCGAGTGAGCGCATCCTCCACATGCTTCCGAAACAAAAGCCTTTCCGAAGGGATCACCGAAGAACAGGCCAGAACACTGTCCACCTATTGGATCTATGGTGCATCGACCCAGGTTCTTCCTGTCATTATGTGGCTAATGTGTGGCTGCTCCCGAGAACTAGAGCGGCGCTAGCCTGGCTAATGTGTGGGCGCTCTGGAGAACTAGAGCGGCGCTAGCCTGGCTAATGTGTGGCTGCTCCGGAGAACTCGAGCGGCGCTAGCCTGTCTAATGTGTGGCTGCTCCCGAGAACTAGAGCGGCGCTAGCCTGGCTAATGTGTGGCTGCTCCCGAGAACTAGAGCGGCGCTAGCCTGGCTAATGTGTGGCTGCTCCTGAGAACTAGAGCGGCGCTAGCCTGGCTAATGTGTGGGTGCTCCCGAGAACTAGAGCGGCGCTAGCCTGGCTAATGTGTGGCTGCTCCGGAGAACTAGAGCGGCGCTAGCCTGGCTAATGTGTGGGCGCTCCGGAGAACTAGAGCGGCGCTAGCCTGGCTAATGTGTGGGTGCTCCGGAGAACTACAGCGGCGCTAGCCTGGCTAATGTGTGGGCGCTCTGGAGAACCAGTGGTGTCTCACATGGAGTCAAGAGCACAGATTTGGATTCAGTTCTGCTGCTGCTTCTGCTGCCTCTGCTTCTGTGTCTCGGCCAGCTGTCTGAGCAGCTTATAGACTTTGCATGGATGTGTATTGTCAGCCATAACGCACTGCTGAAACATTCATGCCTTTGAGGCAAGTGGGTGGATGGTTGGTTGGTTGGTTGGGTGGGTGGATGGGAGGGAGGCAGGCTTTGGATGGGATGGATTGGTGGGTGGATGGATGAGATGAGATGAAGGGGAATCTGGGCCAGTCCCGACGTCTTCAGTCTCCAGTCCCGCCATTGTGTGGCACAAGCGGAGCAGAGCGCTCAGTGGGGATTGGTCTGTGACGGGGCGACGCGTGTTAAATAAAAGAACGGAGTGCGGCCTGCCTGCCTGCCTGCCTGCCTTCCTGTGTGATGCAAGGGGGCGGGGGGAAGGGGGTGGTGGTGAGTGTTTGTGTGTGTGTGTGTGTGTGGGGAGGGGTCGCATCAGACAGCAAGGAATGAGACTGCCTGCCTGGAGACAGGCCTGTGTGTGTGTGTGTGTGTGTGTGTGTGTGTGTGTGCGTGCGCACGCCTCTGTGTGCACACATGGGGGCTAAACGATGACAATCCACCACAATCTCCCCTCCTGTCTATACCACCTGCTGCCAACCCCACTGTCCCCTGTGGTGGCCTCGTTAGTAGAGTCCAGCTCATATTGCTTTATGCGTGTGTGTGTGTGTGCGTGTGTGTGTGTGTGTGTGTAAACTCTGAAGCCTCTGGGGCTATGCTGTTGTGTAGCGCTCCTCCGTCAGACAGAGGAAAGGCAGAGAAGGAAACAGTCCCTGTCAAGGACGTGGAGAAAATAGGTGCTCCTCAATTTGGGCTCGACAGCAGAGGGAGTGTGGGCATGCAGATTAGTTCATTTGGACAAAGATTGTGTGTGTGTGTGTGTGTGTGTGTGTGTATGTGGTGATGGGGATGTCGAAGTTGTTTTGCAGAGGCGAGTGGAAGTGCATTATGGGTGCTGGCACGTCTGCTCTGCTGGTTTTGGCCTCGGCTGATGAACATTAGATCCGTTTCTGTCTGACACAGAGGGGAGGAGGAGGAGGGATGCCCTCTTCCTCCCACAGAGAAGATGAAGCAGGGCATGCAGATCAGCCTGTTTGAGCACTCGCTGTCTGTGTGTGTGTGTGTGTGTGTGTGTGTGTGTGTGTGTTTCAGTGGACCCTGACATCCACCCATCCTATTTTCTGCCGTCAGAATGAATTAGCCCCGGCGGAGCGTGAGGCCTCGGACAGACCCGGGCGTCATGGCCGTCCGTGGCGTCAGTGTGAGTCTGCCCTAATTGATTTCTGAGATGCTGCCAGGAGGCCACGGCTGTTGGCACCAGACCTCTGCCACCCAGCCCCAGCCTGGCATCAAGTGCTGCTTTGAGTAATTGTAAACCAGACCTCTGGCAACCCTTGTCAAGAAAGAATCGTGGAGGAGGACGCTATCGCTTTTAGCCGCGTGGACACTTGCGATGCCCGAATGACAACAAAGCAGTTACGCGTCTGACGAAAGGCTTCATCCGACCTTGACTCTCTTAGGAAGACCATTTTTCACGCTTCTATGTAGTTTTGTGTGTGAGTGAGTCAGATACTCAATAAGCTTGTGCTGTTGCTGTCTAACACCTTCTGACTCTCAAGGGCCCAAAGTGTCTCCAAGTCAAACCCGCTGACCCTCCCTAAGGAACTGCACTGGTCTGGCTTGATAGACAGTAACTAATCCCTCCATGGTGCCCTTGCACAGAGGTTATTCCGAGAGAGAGAGAGAGAGAGAGAGAGAGAGAGAGAAAGACAGAGAGGGAGTGAGAGAGAGAGAGAGTTGGAGAGAGATAGAAAGAAAGAGAGAGAGAGAGAGAGAGAGAGAGAGAGAGAGAGAGTTGGAGAGCGAAAGTGAGAGAATGTGATGTGATGTGATGAGCTTTGATCCGGTGGCTGTTTTTCCCGAAGTTCGCCCCCTCCGGCACCGAGGGCCACCCAGGGAGTGGCCAGGTCACAGCTGTAACGAACCAATTTCTACCTGCCGTCAGGCGGCTGGCTTGCAAAGGTTCAAGTGTGAAATGAGTTTTCTGATCCCGTCGGTAGGCCTAATCAATTCCCATCAGCCATGCTTCGCTGTCCCTTAGGCAACGATATTATTGGTTCATGTTTGTTGTTTATTCAGAGAGGTAAATAAAAAAATAAAGATGAAAAAAAAATAGCTCGTTTAAACTGTCGTGCTGCATGATCAAATGAGCGAGCAAGTTGTCTGCCGCGCCTCCAGTAGAGATGTCTTTGCCTGCCACTCACTTTTAAATGACTTTAAAGCGCTGTGTGTGTGTGTGTGTGTGTGTGTGTGTGTGTGTGTGTCAGCAAGAGATTCCACAAAAGGATTATGCCTTCCAAGGTTATAATTGATCTGTAAATGTGTTCCTGTGAGCGAAAGAAATGGGAAGGGGGGAGAAAAAAAGGAGCCAAAACAAATGAACTCATTCTGGAAGTCAGAGTTAGCTTCTGTGCTTAGCAAGCTTTAAAAAACACCATTTGGGCTCTTTGTGTGCGAGCACTCTTGTGTGCACACGCATGGCTGCCAGGCTCTGCTCCAGCGCATTAACAAATTAACTGGGGAACTTATCGCAACCGTGGACCTCTGGCTCCGTCTGAATGGACTTTTCTCTCGATCTTCACAACCGAGTGTCTGTGGGGAGAAAGAGAGAGAGAGAGAGGTAGAGGGAGAGAGAGGGAGAGCTTGGTGCTCCGAACCCCCGCTCCACACACCCACCCCCACCCTCTGAAGGTTAGAAATGCTGTTCACGTGGCATAAGTGCCCCTCTGTTCTTCGGCCCCTCCAGGCCTATGTGTCTTTTGGTGTGGGAGGAAGGTTAGCGCGTTGGTCGCCACAATTGAATGAGGATCATTTGTATGGATGGACGTGGCGCTCATCTCTGGGTCCTCGCGGCCTTGACTCTTGTTGGCTGCGCCTGCCGTGCGTCTGATCATGTGATTGTTGCCACGCTATATTTGGAGAGCGCGCCTTGATACGACTTTGGGAGGGGCCCCGCTGCTTACCTTCGCCCCGTTCACCGTGGGATTTGCTGTCTGTCAGCCAGCGTGAATGTTCCACTGCCAACCTCAAACAAGGCATTTGCGAATAAGCGTTTATACCATTATGTAAAATACGCTCAAGGCCGAGATCTCCAAGTGAGAGAAATGATGAATTGAGACTGCAAAAAAAAAAAAGAAATGGATGTGCTTGTGTGTCTCTTGTGTGTGCGTGTGTGTGTGTCTGTGTGTGCGTGTTTCTCTGCCATGTGTGTGTGTGTTTCTCTTTGTGTGTGTGTGTGTGTGTAACCTTCTTCAGTAATGCAAATACAAACAAACCAATACTCGCAGGCTTAATATTGGCATAATGGAATCCAATAATGTGTTGGCGGTGAGGGGCAGGGAGTAATAAAGACAATCTAAATGGAGGCAGTGGCTCGGGGAGCGCGCCTGGCGGACGGTCCTAAAAACAGCACGCTAGCCAAGTGCCAGGATGCCACAGACGAGCTTATTTACTGCCAAGGGAAGACGAGAAAAAGGGAAAGTGAGAGAACGAGGGAGGAGGAGAAGGGAGGAGAAGGGAGGGAATAGAAGAATGAAGATATTTGTCTCTAAACAAATCCATTCCCAGTGACCCTATGAGTCCTTGGCAGGGAGAAAGAAAGCGGCGGAAGAAGAAATGGTACATATGAAAGCAGTGTGAGAAAAGCATGAGTCCACAGATCAGGGCTCTGCTTAGTGAGGCTGGGGCTGAGGCTGGGGCTGGGGCTGAGGCTGGGGCTGGGGCTGAGGCTGAGGGCAAGTGGAGATGAATAGGCAGAGCCAGGAGAGAGTGGAAGAGCGCAACAAGATGGAGGGAGAAGAAGGATTGAGAGGAAAAAAAGAAGAGAGGGGGCCAGTGAAAAAAATGGCTGTAGGGGGAAACGAGAGAGAGAGAGAGAGAGAGAGAGAGAGAGAAAGAGAAAGAGAGAAAGAGATGGGGATATTAGCACAAGAATGATATGGAGGGGAAAAAGCCAAGAGAGGAAGGAGGGAGGGACAGTACAAAGAGAGAGTGGGGAAAGCAAATGAGTCGGGGTGGGGGATGGGATGGGATGGGATGGGAGTATAATATTTGTAACATAAGATCAGAGGAGAACAGGCTGCCAGCGTGGTGCTGCTGCAGTCAAGAGAAAGAGAGGGAGAGGGATTGAATGGGAGAGAGAGAGACAGAGAGGAATTGAATGGAGGAGAGAGAAAGAGAGAGAGAGAAAGAAAGAGAGAAAGAGAGAGAGAGACTGTCCAAAGCAATATCCACTGCCTGCTGCGGTACTCTGTCCACTCGCTCGTCCTGTCAGATTTTTCCTTCTATTTCATTTTTTTTCCCTGTAATTTTATTACAGTCCGAGAGATTAGCTGCACACTGCGGTCTGGTGTTTGTGTTCTGGGTGGAGAACGCTAGAGTGGGGGGCTTGTCACAGCGCTAGCCTAGCAGCCACATGCTTCTAATGCACAGGGGGCCCTGTGAGGGGATGGGGATGGAGGGGGGGGGGGTACATACTGTAGGGATTGTTTGTATTTCATATATGATGTTTACCTGTTATCTGCCCATTTGCATAGGAATTGCATAGGATACCATTATGCAAATGCAACCTAATCAGTTTCCCTCATCAATTTTACATGATCGCGGAATATATAGATACACACACACACACACACACATAAGCTAATGTCCCATTGTAAAAGGCAGCCAATATTGCTTACAGCAGCAGGGCCATAAAGAGCATTGGTGGAGTGTAGAGTACAAGCTCAGTGGGGTCTCCCCACCCTGCGCTAGCGGTGGAGTGGAGCTGAGTGCATGTTAAGGAGGGGGGAGGGGGAGGGGAGCCTGACTGCATGACTGTAATGCACAATGGCATTTGCCTATCTCTCCATCGGCTCCATCTCCATTGGCAAACGCCTGCCTGTCTTCCCCTATATACGCATCCTTGTGCGTAGCGTAGCGGCGCGGCGCAGCGCTGCTGACCTCCAAGGGTTAATGCCGTCAGTCCCAGAGCTCTTTATATGTTCAGCCATGCTGCTCCATCCAGCCAGCGCACTGCCATTCGCCACTCCTTTTTCTTTTGGCCCTCTCTGTCTTTCGCTCTCTTTCTCTTTCCCCTCTGTTCTCTCTGTCTTCTACTCTGAGATTCCTTATTTCTATTTATGTCCTCTTGTCTTTTCTTTTTTTTCCCTAACCTCTCTCACTCTCTCTCTTTCTTTCTCTCTCTTTTTCTTTCTTTCCTCCGCTTTGATTTGGAGACAAAACAGTTTGGACATTCAATTTATTAATAATCCTTGCAGCTGACCTCCCTTTGCTTTCCCAGATCTGCCTAGACGTCACCCTGATTGGTGAGGGGGTGGTGGGCTGGGCTGGGCTGTGGGTGTGGGTGAGAGTTGAGAGAGGGTGGGGGGGGGTGGTAGTTGTCCCTGCCTTGCTTGTCCCTGTAGCCATCAGCGTAGCGTCCTAGTGTGTTTTATGAAGGCTAGTGCTCTTTGCCTTCGCTTTCCCATTTGACAGACCAATAAATCACTAGAGGACCTGCCTTCTGTCCTGTGTGGTCATTTGAAAAATGCTTTCTATTAAAATGAGAGAGAGAGAGAGAGAGAGAGAGAGAGAGAGAGAGAGAGAGAGAGAGAGCGGGGGGGGGGGGAGAGATTCACTGGCACTCAACTGGGATAAAAGCAAACATCCCCATTCCCGTAGATGGGATTTTCAGTTTCTCGCATATGAATGAGCTTTACATTTGGTCTGCGCACAGAGGGACTTGGGAATACAAAATCACCCAATCTGGCAGCATGGCTCCACCAATCATTTATGCGGCTTCTGTGTGGAAGCTCTGGATGCTACCAGAAAAGGTTGGTGTTCGCTCTGGGTCCCTCTCCCAAAGGCAAAAGCTTAGTTGCTCTGTGTGTGTGTGTGTGTGTGTGTCAACAGGCAACAGTCTGGTGGTTCTCCCTCTCTCTTTCTCTCTCTCTCTCTCAAATGTGTGTGTGTGTGTGTGCATTGTGCTAGGTAATGGGTAATGTATGTACAGTATGTGTGTGTTCTATGCATGTGTTAGGAGGTGCTGTTTGAGTGGGTGTGCTAGATGTGCTGTATGTGTGTGTGCGTCAGTGTGTGTTTGTGTTTGTGTGGTAAAGGGTGACTACGTCTGTGTGTGTATGTGTGTGTGTGTGGGTCCCAGCATATCTTGGTGAAAAGCTAAATAAATAAAAATGTGGAGCACATTATGTGTGTGTGTGTGTGTGTGTGTGTGTGTGTGTGTGTGTGTGTCTGGGAGGAGGACAGAGAGAGAGATGAGGCCGCACAGACGGGTGATAAATATGGACCATCAGCCCTAGGAGCTGGCCCAGAGATGCCTTTCATCAGCACCCCCCCCCCCCCCACACACACATACACAGTGACGTCTCAGCCTGAGTTAGTGCACCTCTATGGCCGTTTACACCAACACCGACACACACACACACACACAACCTGCCTTTCCTGAGTTAGTGCACCTCTGAGTCTTTCCAGGAAAGATAGCAGGACTGGGTCGGACGGACCCCGGAAAAGAAATTATCCCTTGGAGATACGGGGAGGAGGTTACACAACCTTGCCCTCCAAATTATCTCTCTAACACGTAGCAGTTTAAAGTGCTTCAAAGACCAATGATTTATCCCTCTTAGCATTAAAATGGGCTATTTTTTCTTCTTCATTATTATAAAGATTAGACATATTATAGGTGTGGCTGACACGTGCGTCTATACTGTGCGTAATGTCCCAATTAAAAGAAAAAGCTTGCCTGTATCCTCAGTCTCCAGCAAACTGTCGGCAAATAGTTACTGTATTGTAGGCTATGACTTCAGTAGCCCTTTCCCTGAGCCCAAGCCCATAAGGAAGCAGATGAGCTCTACTACTGTGCATTCAATTGGCATTGCCCGTCCTGCTGTGTGCCTCTGTGGGAGGGTCCCCATTATCCAAGTCATCTGCTGGAGATGCGGGTGCACAGTCCTGTGCACAGCTCCTGTGGAGGCCTGAGCCGAGTAGGCCTGGGAAGGCATTACAAAGGCTCGACTGAGGAGTCTTTGGAGACGCTGTGTTACTAGGAGGGAAAACACACTGCGGCTAAAAATACCTGAAGCTCTGTTGTCTGTTTACCGTAGATCTGAGTGTGTGTGTGTGTGTGTGATGGTGATGAGAGAACCGAGAGACCTTACAGGATCTGTGTTGAAAGACCAGCAGTGTGTGTATGTTAGAGAGAGAGAGAGAGAGAGAGAGAGAGAGAGAGAGAGAGATTCCGAGCTGCACAGAGGGCCAGAGCAATCACTATGCAAATTCCTGGCGGCCCACGGGTCTATTAGGGGAGCGAAAATCGTTAAGCCACTTACACCTGTCCGTCATTCACAGCACAGGACCAGAGCGCAGCTTCACTCATCCCCAGCAGAGCCATGCAGCTGCTGTACACTCCCAAACGCCTCCCCAATGCAGGCTCAGAGTAAAGACACACACACACACACACACAAAGACAGAGACAATGTACATTCACATCCAAGGGAGATGAGCTTAGTGTAAATATGGAGGTATTGAAAATCTCTAAAAATTTGATGGGTATTGAGAGATTGATTAGCTGATTGATTCACAATTGAGTGATTCATTGATGAAATGTTTACCATGTTTACCATGTCAAGTTTACTGTACATTCATGTCAGGTAGGTTTAAGATCTCCCTCTTGAGCCTGGTGAATAGTACCATGCTCTGTGGGCAGTGACTTCCCACCTCTGATGCTGTTTGAACTAAGTTTTCCTGTAAGCATTTAAAAGGCTTAGAAAAGCTTCTCTTTTTCCCAGCTTCAAATATGGGCTGCTTTGTGTGTGTGTGTGTGTGTGTGTGTATTAGTGCGTGTGTGTGTGTGTTTACTGTTTTTGTCTTCCGTTTCTATTTGTAAAAAATGAAAGCGAGTGGGAGTACAGAGTACAGTGTTTGTGGACCCCCCTCCCCCTCCACCCCTCCACTCCCGCCGCTTCTCTCCTCCCTCCCTCCCCCTCTTCTTTCCTTCCTTGTTGTCACTCTGTAAACAGTAAACTGTGTTTTAAGTCTCTCTGCTTCCAGCAACCTTCTCATCCTCCATGCCTCTGCCTCTGCCCTGGCCCCTGCTGGCACAAGCACAAAGACACAGACACACACACACACACAGCAGTGTGGATTTAAACATGTTTTCAAAGGCCTCCTCCCTTATACGGGCCTAAGACACACAGAGGGAAATATTTAATTATGGAGAAGCAATTAAGGCAAAGCAGTGGATGGGGTTTACTAGCAGGGATGGCAAGGGACGGTGCGATTGTGTGTGTGTGTGTGTGTGTGTTTGTGAGTTTGGTGGGGGTGGGGGGGGGGTGTGGTGGAAGTTATATGACTGCTGTTGCTGTGAAAGTGTGTGGGTGTGTGGGTGTGTGTGTGTGTGTGTGATCATGGTCTCACATACTACTACACACATACAGTTGTTCAGTGTTAAAAGCCGAGAGTGTACAAGCCAAAGGTGTGCAATCTCTTCAGTTAGAATTATTATTATTAGAGTTATTTCTCACGTGGCCATTTCTTGTTGTCACTCTCATAAGCCCATATTATGTCATGCTATTTATAATGTATGTGCATGACTGTATGACGTGAGCACTGCAGTATAGGCTCTATTCTATGCTATATTCACACATTCTGTCACATTTAGAACTTGAATTTACAGTAACATCCCATAATCACAATTTTAAGAAAATGTGTTGTCCAACTACCATAAACTTGAATGACATAATACAACTTTATGGAAGGTCGTTGAGTTCCAGGTTTTAATGATCACTGAAGAGAAGATTTCATTTGGCCTATTTGTTTACAGTCACATCATTTAGGAATACTGAACAAAAATACAAACTATAGGCGTGACATCTTTTTATAAATCATTTTATTTGTGTAATGCGTTTCATTTCCAAAAAAGTATTTCTTTTTTATTGATGAGACAATTCTACAGTGATTTGGTTTGACATATAGTATATGACATGCATTAAAAGAAAAAAAATATATAAGAGTTCACACTTTACATTTTCACTTTCCTTACCCCTGAATTAAAAAAGGTCCTAAAACCAACATTTGCCCCCATTATGTAATCAAACATTTTTTAAGCCTTTCAACTTTATCACTGTCTGCTTAAAATAACAGAACATAAACAAAGCACATTAAGTCATGATGCGATATAGAACCAATGAAGACAACAAATACAACAGTTCTTCCCTTTAAAGTCTTTCACCTAAAAACGACAAACGGTAGCTTTAAATGCAGTATATCCTAGTGCAAATATCGAGAGACTGGAATGTATTTCTGGGTTTTGTTGTAACTGTGTTCTCTACTTGCAGGGTCATACTGTAGCTTAGACATTTGCTGTGTTTGTGGCAGTCACGCGCTTGGCTGTGTGTGTGTCGGAGGGTGGGCAGTGTGTGTATCTGTGTCTGTGTCTGTGTGTGTGAGTGTGTTTGTGCACAGTGTTCAAAGGACACCAAGGTCGCTCTGGCAGCAAAAAAGAGTCTGTGGCTAGTTTCGAGCTGGAGTGTGTCATTTTTGTGTGCCGGTAAACAGTGTGTGTATGTGTGTGCTTATGCGTGTGTCCTTCTGAAACTCTTGTAAACTAATTGAATTTCCATCAACCCAGTCTCACTGAAAATAAAAGCAGTTAGGGCACCCGCCCATTTTGACTCGCCCTATAAATGACAGAAATATCATTATCTCTTTTACTAAGAATATTAAGAGGCACTCTGCCTTGCTTCAAACATTGCACTTACTTTTTAAGTTTCCTTTATGTCTGCCATTGCATTGAGTTTCTTTAGACGCAGATTGAACATACGACAATGCTCTGGATTGGACACGATAAAGTTGAAAGGGCTAAAATATTGTCGTATTTTCACTGTAATGCAATGTGCTAGCTACACCGCCCGACTAGCAAACACACTACTAACATCCTTATCATTGCAAGACAAAATTGACATTTATAAATGGTCAACGTTAAATACAGGTCTCATTCTATTTGCACTATGTCACTTATGTAACTAGGCGTACGTATAGGCCTATTTTATTCAATTCTGATCTAAAAGACATGAAGCTTAGAAAGCTCATGTATGTCAAAACAGCCTAATATTTTACTATTTGAATGTGGCATACGTTATGAAAAGGCTGAATCATTGATTCAATCACCTCCTTTGATTTCCTGTGCATGTACTGGTTTGTAACCCTGACAACAGAAGCTGACTCCAATAATGTTCAATTTGAGATATCTCTGGTTTCTCTTTAGTGCTCGAAGTCACTGGGCCGGCCTCTGTTTCTGCAAGACACTGATTCCAAATGGTAACAGATTAGTAGTCTCTGTTTTCCCCATCTGAACTGCTGATCCCAACCTTTTCCTTTTTGGCAAATCCAAGTTTGGAAGTTTTGAGAATAGAAGCAACTTTAAGTAGATGAAGTTGAGAGTGACCTAAACCCGATCATCACCAACTTGAATGAAATCGGTATGATAATGCAGAGCAAGAACAGTCTCAAACAACCACCAATTTTCATGACGGATCCCAGTGTTTACACTAACTCTAGAACCGAGTATCAGCTCGTCACTGGACCCCATTTCGCCTCGTCATAAAATGAATGAATCTTAATGGGAAATAATGAGATGCGATGATAATAGCCCTTTGTCAAGGCAACTCACATGCTACTGTGTGCCTTCAGACAAGACAAGAGATGAACGCCTACACAGAAACCATAATATGGCTGTTACTCCTTTCTTCAGGAACCGTTGGACCGTGTGTGAGATTCTGCCAAATGATGAGAGCACAAACTCATGGGAATCTCACTGGCTAACAAAGCAAACAAAGAAGTCAGACACCCCAGGCACACTCTCACAATGCTGCTCCACAAAATGGCTGCAAGCAGAGGGGATCTGTGCGCCCGAGACACAGAGGGAGAGAACTAGACTGAAATAGAGAGACAGAGAGAGAGAGAGGAGATAGAAAGAGGGAGGGTGAGAGTGTGAGGAAAGAAAGAAAGAAAGACAGAGAGCAAGAGAATCACAAAACAAGGCCCAAAAATATATGCCTGAGCAACTTGTATGTTGTACCTTGTAGCATGGAAAATAACAGGCACCTATATGTCAAATCTCCCCGTAAATCAACACCACTCCCCTCCCAATTCACATTCTTTCTTTCTTTCTTTCTTTCTTTCTTTCTTTCTTTCTTTCTTCAGTTAACTCAGGTACTAATCTATGCCTTGCCATCATGTCTGGCTGAAGTATGCTTAAATGACAGCCAGTGTTGGGCGCTTCAGAGAGACGATATCTCCCTCAGCAGATGGTCCACTCCAGCCCACAACTTTCCCCCTCTGGGCTGCCAAGCTCTGAGAGAGCAGGGGGAGATATCGTTGAGAGGGCCGGAGAGCCCTGGACTGGATCATTTGAAACAAGTCCAATGAGAAGCAATGAGAGCAGGGCCAACTACAAACTGCCATTAGCACAGATACTCTGAGGGAAATCAGTTTGGGAACCCTGCTTAGCTTCAGAGATAAAGTCTAAAAAAACAACAACAACAAAAAAAAAAAAACAAAGTCACTCTGCCAGCTTAAAAAAGCATAAGGTTGAAGAGAGAAGATCCCAAAACAAACACAGAAGCAGCCAAGGTTGTATTCGCAACATGTTCAGCCCTTTTCCCCAGTATGACTTCATAAAACAAGGATGACATTAGAAAAGGATGGATGGCATTTGTACATGGGATTATCATAGAAATGACTAAACGACTCTGAGATGATTGAGACTCGAAAGAGAAGCCCAGACCACCTCTGAACACATCGGGATTCTGGTCTAACATCAATTGCTATGTCACATGTAAATTCTTACACCTCATAACATGTGAAAGACGACATAATCATCAGAGATTAGAATTGTCCTCCCTTGATGGATGTATTTTGAATGGAGAACGAGAACAGATGTTAACCTACTCTTCTTTCTCTGGCCCACTTTAGTTCAGCTAGCCCATTTAGTTTGTCCTGAAACACTCATTCAAGTGTGAGGACCAAAGGCATAGAATCCATCATGAAGTTTAGGCCAAGTTGCTTGCAACAATTTTTTGTGGTTTGCGTAAAATGAATGTTAGTCTAAGGTCCATAGACTAACATTCAGGGACAGTATGGACCTGGCCACAAATCCAGACTACCAGCATAAAGAGAAAACAGAGGTCTCCAGCATCAGAATGCCTTCCTCCAATTGAGCCAGCTGTGCATCACCCCTCCAGAAGCAAACAGCTCATTTTTTTAGCTGTTAGCACACAGTTAGTGCATCTAACTCTGTTCACTGTAGTATTCAACACGTTTGGCATTCAACACGCAGGTTCTGTTGCAGGGATAGCAACACCCAGTACAGGACTACACCCTATAATGTTTTTTTCTTCATTGTTTTTTTTTTTGTTTCTTTGTGGTCATCGTGACCAGAAGTTCCTACTGTTAGCATGCATGGGGCACAGTAAGCCACGTGACGATGCAAGAGCAGTTGCCACGGCACCGCAGAGATCTGGCACCGGATCGTTCTTCACGAGTGGGATTAAGGAGACCCACCTACAGCACACACACAGAGACGACGGAAACCAAGAACAGAGACTCACGCCACCAACACCAACAAATAGACACGTAAACACGCACATACAAGACCACGAACATAGAGTAGACATTATCACAATGGCTTCTGGTTAAAGATTCTTTTTTTCCCCAATCTTGACATGAAGGTCTGAGTGTGTACGTTAAGTATGCACACCCATACCTAAATGGTGAGAGAGTAAGACAGATAGGTAGATTTCTTTTAAGATGTATCTTTTTTTAAAACAGGAAACAAAGACATGACAAAAGTTTTCTCATGTTGATTTACATATTCATTGATTTTGATTATTGCAGTCTAAACAATATGGCTTTAACTAGTGAAAAACCTTGGAGAGCTACAAAAAAATCAAATTTCTGTCAGTACTATAAAACCTACTCGAGGACTGCTCACTTTGTTAAAATTGGACATATGTATTGAAATGGGCTGCTTTGTACATTACTTAGGGTCAATCAATTTATATTTCAAATGAGTCAATTAACCATTATATATGCTTTTAAAAGGATCAAGTGAGAAAATCACATGTATGCTGGCTGCAAAATTTTAGCGGCTGTCAGATACAATAAACAATTTTACACATTCATGTAATCCTAGGAAGTCATTCTGTCCTCTGCTCCTTACCATCTCTGTAAACTGAGGGAAATCTCTTTTTGATTGAATTACACATAGGCTGACATAGCACATTCGGCTCGTCTGTGAAACTTGCAACAAGTCAATCCTAAAATGGCAACTAAAATGAGAAAGCAATTTGCCTTTGTAGATTCAGTTGTTACTTACAGAAGGTAAATGTTTCTATGTTGTCAGTCAAAATGGCAGTGAGGAAGTAACATTTGTCAACATCATACTCAAGTCAAGTTGCCATGAAAATCTCAGCAAACTTGTTTATACCATATTTATACCATATAACTTGGCGGCCTGAACCATTCAGCAGAATGTCTGAGGTTGAAGCTAAAGTACATTTCACTCTAAATGTTATCTGACTGTTGTCATGCAAATATCTGTAAACCTTTTACTTCATTAGATCTATAGATAAATAAGCACTACATTTTGTTATTAAGTTCCAAATTTTATAAATTTAAATTTAGTTCAATTAATTCTCAATCTTGAAGTTAATCAAGCATCTCCTGCCGGTTAAACAGAAATTGTATTTACAAGCATTTAGAACCACCTTACTGCACTTATAAAGACATATCTAAGACTGTGAGCAACTTAGCCAGACATTAGCCTTTGTCATTTTCCCTGTCGCAATTAGTGCAACATATCTTGACCTTGCTGACCTGATCCAAACAAAACAAATAATATGTTTTTCACTCTCTCTTTGGTCTTGGCATTGGTAAAATTCAACACATGCATGTTTTCATTCAACTGAATGTCCTCTCTTTGATCAGCTATGAGTGGATCGTTGCTAGGATATTCAAAGAGCTAGCCTAGCAGCCAAACTACTGTGGGCCTGGGTGTCACACCAGCCTAGATTGCACTAAGGTGAAACAAGTAAACATTTCTTTATGTAGTCCTTTGAGTGGCACTTACCATAACAAAATGACAACAACATCTACTTCTGGCTAGCTTGGCAATCCAGATAGCACTAATATGGGACATTCACTCATTTACCTAGAGGTGGCAGGGTAGAGTACCTGATGTCAGAGTCTACAGTTATCTGTAAGTAATCTGAAAATTCACATCTAAACCAATCTAAGCCAATTACCACAAGGGCTCTCTTTCTTCTCATCAACTCATTAACCATTCTTATTAAGTCTGACCAACTAACCAATGAAGGTGTTTTAATGAGTTACTTTGCCACCGGTTAGCCAGTGGGCCACCTAGCCTCAGGTTGGCCAGTGTGAGTGTTTGTGAGGTTTTGGAACAAAAGGAGCATGTTTGAGCTTCACAAATTGCCTTTCATTCTGTAAATGATGAAAGATGACATCATATAGGCTTGCTCCACCAATCGGCAGTGGACATCCATCTGATTGTCTCTGGGACTGTGCCGGCCACCTCTAGGTAAAGACTACATCCACTAACAGAGCAGGCTAACCTACAAGGGTGGCACTAGCCCTACCTACCACTCAATGGATGCTTATCTAAATCATTACAGTAGGAAATACGTCTAAAATGTGGAATGTTGAGGTTTTTTTTGCATGAACTTACTATTTTAATATCTTTACTTTAATGGGAAATGGTTTAGTTTCTCTTTGTACTGTTTTTTAAAAAAGGCAGTGATATATTTCTCCCCACAAAGACATATGTGAAATTAGGCTACCGGCGGTATCTAGAGAGTTTGCCAAATAACTCCTACAGTCAAGACTTTTGCGCACACACACACTGAAAACTTGAGCATGCCTTTCCTCCCCCTCATTCAGTCCCACTGTTGTGCATTTCAAACTTGGGTTAGTGGTCCTGTCGAGGTCACTGAATGAACACTATTAGGTTCTGACAGGTGAATAAATGATTTTGAGTACGAAATTACGAAGTACATGGCAAACCAAACGCTTGGGTCCTCTCTAAGGCTCTCCCTCTCCTACTTGTAAATGGAGCTTAAATATATTACAACATTTTTGCAATATATTAAGATATATATTTACATCTTATATATATATATATTTTTTTTTTCTTCTATTGGATCAGTCAATCGGAATGTTATACAACATTCTACAACCTATAGGAGAGATAACATAAATGTATGTACATCATTTGAATTGTGTAAATAGTAAATAGTAAACAAAAAAAAAGGAATGCTTTCTTACACAGAAGGAATCTACTGGCCACACCTTCAGGGAAAACTCCCTCAAGCAAAAGAGAATTATTTGAAGGCACAGTCTGAACTGTTTACTTTCTTGTTACCAAAACTCCTCACCCAACCCATGAAACCACACATAAAAAGCCATCGATAGAATTGTCTAGAATCGTCTAGAATCGACACTACTTCCCCCTCCACCACAGAAGGAGCTCATGCACTGTAAGTTCTGTCACCTCTGAAAGCAGTGCACTAAGGGATATGTGTCATGAGCTCTATCTGATCCAACCAGCTTTATGCATTACTGCTGTCCAACACCTGCAACCTTTTGTGTCTCACACCAATGACAGACAAATCTGTTAGAAATCCTGATGGTGTGGCATTATATTTGTGAAAGGAAAAAGATAAGATTTTTGAAGTAATATTTAAGAAGTGTAAACAATTTTGACCTGAATGAGCATTCAAAGACTAAGAAGCTGTGGAGAGGGGGGCCTAAGGGTGTGGTTCAGGAAGAAAGAAAAACAAAAATGACAACAAATAATTAAAAACTTCAGCACATCCAAACAAAAAAAAACAAAAACAAAACAAAAACAAAAACATAATCAGTAAGTCAGAAATCACATCAAGGCAGTGATGAGCCTTCCACAGTTTGGCAAGGAATGATATCCCCCCACCCCCACCCCCACCCCTCTCCCCCTGTCCCTCAAACCCTCTCCCGTCCCATCTCTCTCCTGGCTCTGAGAGCCTCTCCTCCACCCCTCTCCATCCCCACCCCACCCCACCCCACCTGCCTCCATCCTTCCTTCCATCCTTCCTTCCTGCCAGCCGGGAGTGTAGGCGCCGTGTCCATTACTTCTTAAGCATGTCCTGCAGGGGCCCGGGCAGGAATTTCAGGACGGTGTCCAGGATGCTCTCGTCGTCCTCTTCGTCCTCGTCTCCGCACCCCGGGGGGATAGCCTTCTTGGGACGCGTCAGCGAGCCCTCGCACGCCTGCTCCATGGCTGCCTTCTCCTCTGCCTCCTTCTCCTCCTTCTTCTTCAGGCCGTACTAAACGAGCACAGAAAAAAAGACCATTCAGAGGGTGCGGTGGGAATAGTTTTTATTTGGTAGCTGTGGGGTTGTACAGGACTGACGTGCGCTCAGAATTACAAAGCATCTTCTTAAATGGCTCAAGTTCAAAGACAATCGAGTTGCAGTGTAATCATTTGGGATATCAGTATACCCGTGGGTTAGCCTAGGCGAAAGCCGACTATTGACTCCGTCATATAGTCTAGCTAAAGCCAAGAGGATTTCGTCTCCGAGGAGG
>JASCQY010000072.1:11324341-11334874 GCA_030264315.1 Sardinella tawilis | reverse complement strand
CCGCCCCCGTAGACACGTGGCAGATTTGCTTGCGTTGGCTCATGGCTCTCCGGAGGCTAGAGGGCTGCAAAAGAATATTAGCAGAAATTTCATAGATGCTTCTTAATGAGCCACACGAATGGGTGCTTGATGACAAAGTTATTGTGTTTTTATCTTTCTTATACTACTGTACTTAGGCTTGTTCAATAAAAATCTGCTTTTGGAGAAACCACATTTTGTCCTAGATTGTGTAGGTGATGCAAGCAGGAAGAGGCCCTAATATCTCCACTGGTCACATCACTGATCTGTTCTACTGTATAATTCCATTGAAACATGATCACTCAGCAGTCTCATTGAAATGGAGATGATGACAGACTTAAACACAAATCAAACTTCTATTCAATATGCAGTCACATTGTGGGTTATGCTGAGATCATTTCAACAAAAGATAGGCCTAAGTGAATAATATCAGCCTAAAATTCTACTGCCGCCTTATTGCTCCTTGTAAGGAGTTAATAGCTGCCCTTAAGAATGACGTCATGTTTTTTGGAACATTTCGTTCCAAGTTAGTGAGCCACACAAAAGTAACCATATGAGGAACCGCAAATCTCTAAATGTCAACAAGACAATTTGCGCTGTAACAAAAACACAATGTGCTGTAATAAATTATCATTCAAATGTCAAACGTCACTTTTTTACCTTAATGCCATTTCTCAATAAGATATTAAACAGAGTAGCTGAACTTTGGTGCTGAAACAAACAAACAAAAAAACTGAGGATAGGCTACTGTGTTATGACAGTGAGCTTCAGCCGACAGATAGGTTTTCATTATCGACAGGTCGGCTCGATTGAATAGGGGTGAAAAAAAGCTTCACGTGTAGGCTTAGCCACACCCTGTCGTTTGTTAAAATCTACACCCTCCTCCGGCACCCCTTGACAAGCAGACTGTATTCCCATCTGTCCTCTGTTCAGTGGGCTGGGCTCATGTGTGAGCGATAATTGGGACAGAAGCATGTCAATAGCCTACCTCAGTCATTAGGCTACCCAGATGGAATACGTCAGCATTTTCAAAGAATGAACGCCACTTTCTTGATAGTTTGGTGTCAAATCACTTTATCACTCGTGAGAAGGAAAATATCTCATGGTGGACTAGTTTGAAAGTCACTGGTCAGGCTGTTTTCCTGAATGGTAAAATAACGTCTAGGTTATCAACTTCGTTTAAAATAGCCGGCGCATGCGACTTAAACCTACACATAAATTCAATTTCAAGCGTAACAGTAGCCTTGTGCCTAACTGAACACGAACAGGTTTTCTCCCCTAAACATAACCTATGCAAATCCACTACTGCAGTGGGGACAACACCAGTCCATCAAGAGGGGACAAATGCCCGCTTACACACGAGCGCACCCTCCACTAGTCTGCAGGTTCTCAGACGTCTGCCCTCGATGCTTTATCAGTACAACAGATTGTGGGCAACGTCCACAATCAACAGTGAGCAAGTCGGAGCTTTCAGCACCGTGGACAGCCACCGCTTCTTCGAAAGCCAAACGACGGCTTCGCGTTGGTAAGGTTGAGCAGGAGGCGCAGGTCTGACTGCTTAAATGTCAGATTACAACATTATACAGTTAGACTGACATATTGCTTTATGTGATGGTGAGCCGCGACACAGTCGTTATTTTTTTCTTAAAACGTCTCACACATCAGATAAAAAAAAAACCTGAACACAACCCCCGTGGTGCCAACCAAACCCTAGACGCCTCTGTCTTCCCAACACAGAGACGCGACGCAGACAAGTCATTATGTCACCAATACGGTTTCCCCGGCAGCACAACGAACGATTTACTTCTAAGTCTTAGACAGTTTGAATGCTATGACTTAAAAAAAATCAGTTGCCAGAGACAAAAGATTAACATCACAAAACAGATACTGTATATTACAATCAGAAGACGAAGAAAACAATGCATACGGAAACATTTAATGCACAACTTGGCTAAACAACTTGGAATAAAGGTTATAGAAGAAAACATTCTGCTATCGAAACATTTACGACGTGAAAAAAAACAAACGAAATGACATTAACGATAGCAGTTAATCATTAACACCCACATCTTACCATTTAAATGTTGCTGTAACGATACTGTCAAAAATCTACTGATGCACAGCACAAGTGTCTCTCGTTGCTAACCTCTTTCACCATCAACTGCTTCAAGAGCTGGTTAAACGATCAATCATTTGTGACAACACACACTCTCTCTTGCTCCCTCTGTGGAGAATGGAGGTGGGGTGTATGAGCAGGAAGGAGAGAGAGAGAACGCGCGCGAGAGAGATTTAATATCTTGAAAGCTTTTTTTTTTTGCCTATATTTTTTACAATGAGAATAACTTCAAACCTTCCAACATAAGACCTCAACAGAGATTCATAACATGCTTATTATCCCTCCAATGGCATGTTATTCGTCATGCTAAACCATAACAAAGGGGAAATGAAAAGCTTCGTGGGCTGAACATTGCATTTTTGTCCCTGCAAGACTTTGCATGATGAGGTCAGCTGAGTAGTACCTAAGCTTCAAAGGCAAATGTGTTTGACCTGTTATTGGCCTGAAAGCCTTGTGTACAAGTGTTCCCTTCCTTCTAGAACTGTCAGGCATGATTGCCTTTCAGGCGGTGACAATCAATTAAAACAATTGAGGGCCACACTGCCACTGAATGTGCAGGACCTGAGCACTGCCCATATCCATACTCCCGGTGTCTTGACTGATGCTGTTCTTTGTGAAGGTTATATTACCATGTAGGAGCCTGTCATGTTCTCCACAGAATAGCAGAGACGGCACTGACTGGAGCAAATGTATGTGTGCAAGGGGGCTGGAGTGGGGGAGGGGAGAGCAAGTGAGAGAGTGAGAGCGAGAGAGAGAGAGAGAGAAAGAGCGAGAGAGAAAGAGAGGGGTGCAGCATTGAACAGAGGCGCAGGATTCATTGCAGTATTGTGTAAATGCCCTTGCGTGACCTTGGAGACGCTTGACGCTCGCTCCACCAACCCGAGAAAAAGCGCTTCCATACTGGGCCCGCACCACCACAACCACATCCACCCACCTGCTGCAGCTCATGGGTGAAGCTCAGCTCTTATTCAACAGCACCAACCACCCACCCACCCACCCACCCACCCAGCCTGCCTGCCAGCCAGCCAGCAGCTTGGGCCCAGTGCTGAAAGCAGGAGGAACATTAGTTTAAAGGCCAGGCTATAAATTCACCAGCTTGCCTTAGTGGTGCTCAGCAGAGAAATGGCCAATGGGAGATTCCCCCTGGCCTGCACAGCGCCCGCCTTAGTCCCAGGTGCCTCAGCTGTGTGTTCAAAGTGGCATTATAGAATGGGCCCTGTTAAGTGCTTTGCTCTAATCACATTGTGGAAAAAAACACACACACACAAATATCAAACCACAAGGATAAACAAACATCAAAACACACACACACACACACACATACACACACAAAACAGAATATGTTCTTGATGACCTGTCTTGACAGACGCAAGGGCGCAAAATATGACGCACAAAGCTTCATGGCGATCAAAAACAAGCTTGAGGCCCTAGACATTTGTCTCTTTGTCCCAGTTGAGACATCCTTTATAGTTAAAGCCATCAAAAGTCCTCATTCTGGCTTTGTTCCTATCCTTTATAAAACCTTCAAAATTGTTGTGACATCTGGCATCATTTCTCTAAAGAACCCCCTTGTGAGTGCCTGTGTGCTCCTCCAAACGGACCCCAAAAGAGGCAGATTGAAGAAGCGCTCGTCCCTTCTCTGAGAATAACTGCTCCAAATGACCAGACCTGCCTTATCTTTTATCTCAGTGGCTTCCATCGCGTCTCTGATCAAAGGGGGAAGGAAATGAAAGGTAGCACGGAGCATATCTCTCCGAGCTGCGCCGCGAGAGCCAATCACGCGCGGACAATGACAAAGAATCCCCCAGCCACGGAGACACACAATACTTTCCTATTGATTAGCTCATCTGATCCATCGACAGCAGTGCGAGATGGCAGAGGATACGGCAGGATGCGGAGAGGCTGATCTATTTAATGGGATTAAATGGGCCACTCGTATGTGACAACGGCACTCGGACAGAAGTGGCTCCTCAGTGCTCTGAGCCACAGAGGCTAGGCTAGGCTAGGCTAGGCTACGCACGTAGCATGGAGGAGACACTGTGTGGAGTAAGGAGAATGTATGAGGTCACGCTTGGGTGATGTGAGTTTGACAGCGCGAGGGGGACAATGATAAAATACTGGCTCAGGAGCTCACCGCGATATGAAGCAGAGAGGGGAGCTGCTGGCTGCTGTATTTTTAGACACTGGCAGACATTATAGTTAAACAGCACACAGGAGAGAGTATTGCCCACTGTATGTCATGATATTTAGGTGCCGTATTGTGAAAGTAGGGCGGAGGTGGAGGATTTAAACTGGGCATATAGGGGCAGCAGGAGCAGGAGGGAGAGGAGTCATGGGAGATGTTTGAAAGGAGTGTGCAGCCATGATGAGATCTACATTTGTACTGCATTGATTGACCTGTGGCATGTCTCAAAAGCATCCTTTGCTTGAACATTGAGGTCTACACTGTAGGCCTCTGTACTTACACTACAAAAACAAAAATGTTATGTGCATCATTTAAAGAGAGTGAGAGAAAGTGAGAGCGAGAGAGAGGGAGAAAGATATCTTCCAACCTTTTCAGCTATGGCCATTGGCAAAATAAAACAAGAAGCTCAACCTTTCTCCACTTCAGGCAGTGCGAGAAATCTAAAGCTTACATAACGTCCATCTCAGCAGTAAGCCCTGGCTGACTGCAGGGCATCTCTCTCTTTCACCAAAGCAGCCAGTGATGCGCGAGGCAGCCTGCATGTAAACACAGCCCACTCACACCAATTAGTCTTGAAGATTTCTACGCCCTCCATCATCTCCGCTTGCCTTTAGAGTCGGGCAGGTGCGCCCGTCTCACTGGAAAAACATTAAGGACACAATGCACAATGCAAAGATGTCTACTTTGACATCAAAAAGTGAAGTGATTGCTTGTTTACGGTGAGGTTGTGTTTTTTTGTAGACTATATATCAGTTTTTGTTTCTCCAAGAATATACAGTAAGAATAGTATAGAAGGCAGCACTATGCCCTCTATTTCCATACCAACACACTAAAAACACTTCTTACAACATAACATCCGGGCTTGTTTTGTTATTCTGTCATCTCAGTCTCAGTTCAAGAGTTCAGGGCAGATACCTGGCCAGCGAAAATGACTTTGGATTGATGGTCAAACCGAGGTAATTGGGATATTGCCTCAGTGTCTTTCCATCATGACAGAGATGTCCAGTTCAGCACGTTTGCCATTATCCACGGGCTAATGGGATAGAATATCATTGGTCATTTTCGATCCACTGCGACATCACCTTCACAGAATTTCCGATGTAATATCTATTAGCGAGGAAACGAGCGAGGAGGAGGAGGAGGAAGGAGAAGAAGGAGAACGGAGGAAAAAGCGAGTGAAAGAAAGATGAAAAGGAAGTGGGGGATCGTGAGAAAGGGTGGTCAGCGGCTCGGCTGGTAAGAACCTTTACCAGTAGAGCGACCCTTCTCCAGGCCTAATGAGTTAGGAAAGCAGAGCTCGGAGGTGGAAAAATCAATGGACAAAGATGGAATCCTGACTCGGAGCGCCCTGCACTCATCAGGGTGTGGAGAATTGTGATCTCCCAGCTCCAAAGGACATCATTTAAAAGACCATTTGGCGAGGCGGGCTGCTTCGCCGGCCCTAAAAAAGGAAACTGATAACTGCCTTGCGTCCGCCAGGAGAGACAAGCCCTCGCTCTCGGTCCTTCTTGATCAACCCCGTCTCTTGCTCAACTCCAGCTCTCGGATCGACTTCGACTTTGTCAAAATTACCCACAACTCTACTCATGCCTCTCCTCTTGCTGTTTTCCTCTCTTAGCACAGTGACTTTTCCTGCATTTCCTTGAAGCCAAACAAAGACTGTAATAAATCTTTTCCCCTTCAAAATAAAAAAAATAAACACGTTCATAAATCAAGAGAAAACACATACATCAACCTAATGCAGAATATTGCTCTTCCGTTCTGGGCTTCAGTCATTGCTGTGCAGTCCACCATCATTTATTCATGTAACTGGATGGGCGTAAATGATGTCGGACTTTCTTGCTGGAGGGTGAGGCAAGTACTAGTCCATTTTTCTGTAATAATCACCCTGGGTTATTTTGAGTCACAAACCCCTGGAGGGCCTATTATGAATAAGCTATGACTTTGCAGAAGGAAAAAAGAAAGAAAGAAAGAAAGAAAGAAAGAAAGAAAGAAAGAAAGAAAGAAAGAAAGAAAGAAAGAATAATCTTGAAACACCATCCCTGACTTTCCGGTTAAAGGAAATAAATGTATGGTTTCACTGTATGTAAAATTGGATCACTGTATGTTGTTGGCATGTTCTCAATAGCGTGAAGATTATGGTTATTGTGGATAACCTGCAGTGAGTTACTCAAATTCAAATTTGCGTCTCGACTGATTCCTCGGCTAAGAGTGAGTTAATGATCTCAAACACATTGACAGGAGCTTCTAGATCAATCTGTGGGAACTCTACCTCCACCAGCTGTTTACACCTATACATCATGTGTGTGCTCTCGCAAGGAAATACCTTGTCTACTCTTTTTTATTTCACTTGATTCTGTAAAAGACCCCTGACACACACGCGCACACACACACACACGCACACACACACACAGTGAATATACAACAGCTATATGACAGGCTGCACCTCTGTGTTTTCCTCCTGTCAGAGCAGTGATTTAGGAGTGACTGCTGACAAATTGACACAGGGGGGGCTGGCTGCACTGGCGCACATGCTGTCTGTGAGTCAATATCTCATTCCCTTTCATTAATGCTGCACATGGGCCTGGGCTGCCACTGGGGGTGGGGGTGGTATGTGTGTTTGTGTGTGTGTGTGTGTGTGTGTGTGTGTGGGGGGGGGGGGTTGGGAGGTTGATGGCGGTGGGGTGGAAGCTTGCCACTCCAACAGAACCTGCTGTAACTGTAGCTGCTGTAGAGAATCTTACTGTAGGTTTAGGTTGCAAAAGGTTTTTAGAAGAATTTTAAAAGGATGTGTGTGTGGACAGTATACTGTATGTTCATCCTACATGTACCTGTATTTAAAAAGATCGCATCAGATAAGCGTAGATATCCAAACAAGTCTAATCTTGTGCAGGAAGAAGAGGCCATTCTAGCTGGCACAGAGCAAGGGAGTGTAAATATGGATGTTTCTTCTCCCAGCTGTTTGCAGTAAAAAGCTCCCTAATTTGCTCTAGAGTAACTAATTACAAATTTAAGATGAATGTAAGAGTCTGGCGCTCGTGCTGCGACGCGCACTTAGCCATTTATCTAGCCTAAGAGTCATGTGATTTATTTAGTGCTCGTCTTTGCGCCAGGCCACATAAATATGTCAATAGCTGCGAGAGAGAGAGAGAGAGAGAGAGAGAGAGAGAGAGAGAGAGAGAGAGAGAGAGAGAGAGAGAGAGAGAGAGAGAAAGGCTGTCCCATAAAGATGCCATTTCACCTCAAGGCAGAGGGACAGCGGCTGACATTTCTTAAGAGCGGTTTAAACACTGCGCAATTATCAAGCAAAATGCTACCATGTTCGCTGCTTTGTTTCTCCATCAAACAACCATTATGGACACTGCGCAATGCGGAGACACGCTCAGCTAAAGCACATTTCAGATATGCAATAAACAAATTATGAGGACAATACCCACACACACTCACACACACATACATACACACACACATACACACACACACAAACATACAGACACCAGCCAGACACAAGAATGAGTCACACAATTCACACGCCCAACAGAGGGAAAAAAAATACACATCTTTAACCTCATCTTCATGCCCATTGCATTAACTGGCCGCCTCACATAAAAACAACAGCAACTTTCCAATGGCTGAAATTTTCCAAGCCGATGCTCTGAGAACATCCATGCCCCGACCCCTGGCATGCAGCCGTGTTTAAGCGCCTTGGAGATGTGCATCTCCAAGATACTCGGCACTGCTTGGGGTCTTTTGAACATGAGAAAATGAACTCTTATCTGGGAGGAGGAGGAGGAAGAGGAGGAGGAGGATGAGGAAGAGGTGGATGAGGGAGAGTAATGGAACAGCTATGTAAAAATAGTAATGGTCTGCAGTAGATCTGTGCCCATGATGCACACGTTTCCCTGATATAAAAGACACAAAGTGGTGCTACACATGTTGTATTAACTGTAATCCCTAAGCTGCCAACATGAATACTCTTCATACAGACTCCCTGAACAGCCATGTTTGAAAAGCCCTCGCATATTATTTGCCCATGTTCACTGAAGCTTTTTTTTTTTTTTTTTTAAATCTTATCAATGTTTTGCCTTCATGTACAATTAGATTATGGCTCAAAGGCCATTAGCCTTCGCATATCGATTCAAACCTAATCAATTTGAGATGAATGTATTCCCACGACAAGTCTTGCAGGAAGAGCAGTTCTCTGGTTAATGAAGGCACTGGTATTACTAGGCCCAGGCAAACTAGCTAAGGTGTCATAAGAGACCTTTGTCTCCTGACAGTGAATGGCTGGAATGTACAAGTCGTTAGATCATAGTTCTTTGTCCTTGGAGCTAGCCTGAGCTGCGACTGAATGATCCAGGGAGACTGGCTCGGTGCGTAATGTGTGAATGAAATCTCATTAACACAGCCAGAGGCCAAGGCAAGTTAGGTGCCAAAAAGATCTGCGTGCTAACGCATCATTGGTGGTTAATGGGTGTCGGTTGGTTGGTGTGTGTGTATGTATGTGTGTGTGTTTAAGACACTCTGTGGTTTGAGTTTATGTGTCTTACGAGTCTCATAGAGAACAGTTTGTGTGTTTGTATTTGTGTATATTTGTGTGCGTGTGTGTGTGTGTGTACTTCCTTGTTTCTGCGGAGGTTAGCGAGATACTGGAGGGCATGATATGAAGAGTAATTAGGTTACGCTGAGCACAGACCCTTTTGCTTCCCAACCCAGTCTGACAGCGAGGCAGCATTGAGGAAGGGATTAAGTACATGGCCTGTGGCCCAGTCATGACACCGGGCACATCGCTGCCCTCGTCAAGGCCCCCACAAACACGACACAAACACATCCAGCAAAATATAAAGAGGCCAATTGTTTTCCTGCCTTTTCCTATGCAATGTTACATTTGTTGCTGTCAAATGTTATTTACTTTCAGACTTTATTCTCTACTTTATTCTTCAAATATAATACTCTGGTTGTCTGTTCTCCTTTTTGTCACTATTCTGACACTGTTAATCTGGTGAAATTATTAGACTCTGCTAGCGAGGCTTATGGGACCATATGCTGCGACTGTAACTTAATTTCCCGTCATGGCGAAGGGAAGTGGCTCAGGTGCGTGGTGCCGTTGCTGCAAAGCCGGGGCCATAATTCTGGGCGGCGGCGGGAGCGTGCTGGGTCATTAATTAGGTCCGAGGTCTGTCCACTCGCCTCTATCTGGCTCGTTACGCGCCTGGCTGGGCAAGTAGCCCTGCGCCTCGCAACGGCCAACACTGTTGCTGTGAGGAGGGGGAGAGGAACGGACAAAAGAAGGTTCTGAATAGGAGATATGGTATGTTTAAATCCTATCCAAAAAATGAGTTAGTTAATTTTCTATGGCAGCTTGTTGCTGAAAATGTAAGTAAAAAAAAAAAAAAAAAGACATAAAATCAGTCAGCAATTTTTTTAGCTGCAGTTTGGTAAATGTTAAGGCCATTCTTGGAGAAGGAGATTAGTGGAGAGTTTGATATAGCAAATCCATTTGCCGCCGGGCCTCCTTTCTCCCCGTTTGGAGGATCTCACAGTCCTTAAGCCTTGGGCACAATACTCGCAGGCTTTGCAGTGTTTGCAGTTTGTCCCAAACGCATAGCGACACCCACGCCATAATCCATGTGCAGTCTGTCGTGCTCAACTCACTCTCCGCTCCGCTCCATTCCGCGTCTCCCGCTCCGCATCTCCCGCTCCGGCTCTCGCTGTAGGCTATAGCCGCACCGGCCAATTAAGATGCATTATGACAACAGGTGGAGTGGAGGAGTTGTTGCCCAGACAACCACATCTTATGTAAAATATCAGAAAGGAATTGGGACTAAATGTTGCAGTAAGAAAAGACGGAGGGATTTACGCAGAAAGAGATTGATAGGAAAGAGAATGAGAGAGAAAGAAGAGAAAAATAGCCTAAGCACCATGAAAAATACTCTCAAAGATAGAGAGAACGGTTGGGAGAGACAGTGTTTAAAGAAAGGAAAGGTGGAGAAGAGAGATATGGTAAAAAAGAAAATGCATAAAGTTAGGAGACACAGTCATGAGGATTGGGCGAGAGAGAAGAAGATAGGAGAAGGGGAAGAGAAGCACTGTGAAAGAGAGAAAAAGAGAGAGAGGGGGGGGGGGGGGTGTTAAAATTTGAAATGTGAAGAGTGCACATTTTTAGGTCATGCCACCGGGTGGTGTTGGGAGCTTGTTGGGTCTGTTAAAGTGG
>JASCQY010000072.1:11312948-11324241 GCA_030264315.1 Sardinella tawilis | reverse complement strand
GGTTCAATGGACTGATGGAAACAGACAAAGACAGTGGAAAGATGGGGGTTAGAGAGAGAAAGAGAGGGAAAAAGAAAAGAGAGATAGCCCTTACTCCTCCCAAGCTGCCCAAGCCTCCACCTTCCACTCCCATGAAGGGGATTCTGAGGGGCTTATCCCCCTTGGCTCAGCACAGCCCATACAGCCCAGCACAGCCAAGCCCATCGCAGCGCACAAGACCACAGCTCCATCCTGCTCTAACTGGCCTGCTGTTTGCCACTGGCCCGCAACAAGACACCCACTCATCCCACGCACCCTCCCTCCCCCGACCCCCTCCATCTCTCAAGCCTCCAGCCAACTGCTCAGCGCCTCTACTGTTCCCTCTCCCCTCCTCTCATCTGCACCATCTATCTCCACCCCTGCCTCTGCCTCCAACTCCCCTACAGCTGGCCACTTCAGGACTCATGCCAGCTTTTCTCTTGTGCTCTCTCTCTATCCCTCTCTCTCTCTCCCACATATCTCACTCACCCAGATTCACATTTTCAAACGGCTTTATTGGCCAGACCATAAAGTTGGGTGGGTGGGAGTTGGATGGTGGGCGGTGTTCTTATTCTCTGTCTCTCTCTCTCTATGTTAATTTCTAACTTTCTCTCAATTCAAATTCAGATTCTAAAATGCTTTATTTGCCTGAGAAATAGTTATGCCTTTTTTATTGGCAAAGTAATGACCATAATTATGATTAATTATTAACTCTCTCTCTCTCTTTCCACTGTAAGAAGAGGGATTGTCGTTCACAGGGCACACCCACTCCTTCACACCACTGAGGGGACCAAACCCACCACCACCAGATGACAACAGTTCAACAGTGTCAACTCGGAGTGTGTGTGTGTGTGTGTGTGTGTGTGTGTGTGCGTGTACAGTATGTGTGTGTGTGTGTGTAGAGGGGGTGGTTGTGTTGATGGAGCCGCCACCTGATGTCTCCCGCTGACTTTTCCGGAGCTGCTTCATCAGTAGGCACTGACCCGTGCAGAGCCTGAGCCTGTGTGCTGCCGCATGCTGCAGCGCTAGCAGACCACCAGGTGAGTGGGGATTTCAGGTGGGGTTTGGGGGGGGGGGGTGGATTGGTTGGCCCCCCCTTGTCCCATTAACCTCCTGCGTAGAGGTTGTCAAAACAGACCAGTGGGCAGAGAAGGGGGCATGCTTACTAAGAAGGTCAGGGATGCCCCCAGCCACCCACTCACTCATGAAGCTAATTGTTATGTCACTACGGGGCATCGGCATCAGCGTCACCTCTCTCTCTCTCTCTCTTTCTCTCGGTGGAATGCGGTGACAGTGGAGTTTCGAAGAGCAGGCCGCATCTCTTCGCTTCGCTCTTGGAGAACCACATCGAGAGCCCTGCAAGAGCCCACGCACACGAGTTATGCAACTTGCCCGAGGACAAATGCATGTGAATCTTGCTCTTTTGAATGTGTTTGAAGGGTGTTCTTATACATGCGTGTGTCTTTGTGCATGTGCGTTTATATGTATGTGTGTGTGTGTCTCGGTACACTGGCTAGCTCATGGGCACACACACACACACACACACACAGAAAGTCTGCGAAGAACAGATAAGGCTACTATTAACATGCTTGGAGACTCCCCCAAGTCCTCGCAACATTACTGACACAACATTTGGCTGGATTTGAAGGGCTATCCAATTACGATCTGCTCTAATCCAACCACAACCAGATGCAGTGTTGGTGTGCCCTCTTTCTCCAGATGTGTCCTTCGATTTGATCTTGATCTTCCAGCTATGAAGAACCGCGGAGGCTTACTTTGGAGTTACACGCTGGAAGCCTCGACTGAACACCCAGAGAGCGGAGAGCTAAAGGTTATCTGTTTGAAATTAGCTTTACGGGAAATGCATTGGTCATGAACAGCAAGAGAAATCTCGCCGATTTCGGTTCCTATTTCCTTCATCTTCACACCTCCCCAGCCTTCATCGGTCCTTGCTTAGCTACACTGGCAAACCTCAGGCAACGCAATGACCGTGGATTAGTACCGTCTTCAAAAGAGTCAGACTACAGAGCTGATGACAGCGACAAAAGAAAAAAAAATCTCCATCACACTTCTTGATAGAGGTTATTTTTATTTCGATATAAATAATTTATTGCTGGATTTCTCTGTCTCACTCTCTCTCTGTCTCTGTCTCTTGCCAGCTAAAAAAAGCGGCCGTGACAGGGGCTATGCCGTCTACTTTGCAGAACATTGCTGGCCAAGGCAGCTTAAAAAAAAGAAAAAAAAAAAAACCTGCTGCGCGCACCTGTCACGCTGTGAGATGACTGACAAGATGCCAATTGTGACAGAAACGACAGAGAGCCCTCCCTCCCCACTTACACACACACACACACACACTCACATCATACCTTCTGAATTGTGAAAAGATGAATTGTGTGCTGAGCGCCTTCTCTGTGTGTATGTGTACTGTACTGTATGTGTGTGTGTGTGGGTGTATGTGTGTGTGTGTGCGTGCACGTGTGTGCGTATGTGTGTGTGCAAGTGAGACAAGTGTGATGTACCCCGGCGTGATGTTAGATAAATAAAGCATGGGAGTGTCTTTGTTGTCCTGACTGGCCGCGGTTCTACTTAATTGTAGTCACATGAAACGAACCACACATGTTCCTCAGCCTTCCCAGGAGAAAGGATGTGTGGCGCAGCATGAGCGTCTCTTGATGCTGAAAGCCATAAAGTGAATGAAAACATTTACTGTATACATTGAATTTAAACACAGCATAAGAGGACTAGGATTATGGGTAAGCTGTGTACCTCGACTCCTTACCACCAAAAAAAGTTGCAGCCCTAACAACCCACTAATGTCTCATAGAAAGCCATGTTGTCCCTCCATTAAGATAAGAAGGGCACCGTTGCTAAGGCAGCTCACTTAACATTTGTATGGAAAGATAAAAACAACATTTAAAATACATCTTCCATGTTTTCAATTTCCCAAATGACATACATTATTGCCCTTATCAGCAATACGTGCGACACAAAGGATTTCCTGTAGATTTCCTCCAGGCCCAACCTTGCACACTTCTGACAGTGTAGTTTGCAGTAGTAACACCTTCCATTTACCCTGAGTAGAGTGCTAACATCACCACATGGCACATTGTTAGCTACTTTGCACATATCGTATCTCTGACTCATCCCTAGCCTCAAGACACTGGATGTGTAGATCATTTCTAAATATGTTAATCTATACAGTATGAGTAAAACAAAACTCTTTTACGTTATCCTGAATATGCTCATAGATTTCACAGACAAACTTGCCTTTAAGTTATACTCTCAATTAATAAAACTCTGAATTTCAGAGTCATTATTCAAAAAAGTCATTGTCATTAACGTGTACATGTAGACCTACTGTATAATTATGTTCAAGTGTCCAAGTACATTCTCACACATTCAACACAGCTTGTCCAGAACAGAGTGGCGTTCTCAACGCTATGCTGATGTCAGATGGCTTTGTTAAATTCAGTGTTGTCTGTGCTGAATAACTCAGCACCGTCCCCAAATGAAGGGGCCAGTGATTACATAGTTCACAGTGCAGATGGTGCAAAGCCCACAGCTGGTGGGGACTGGAGTCAGATACCCATGTTGTGTTAAAGACAAATCCTGTGCCAATCAATCAATAGCCCTGTTGTCGAGGTAACCGAGTGCTGTCTGCAGGAAAAAGGACAAAAACAAGACTGAACAGCGAATGAGCAGCTAACATTAACTGAATGAGGTTTGGGGAATTTTAACTGAGAGTGAGTTCCTGTGCCCGACTTGGTTATTGTTAGCTGCCCAATCAGTATTTAGTCTATGTTGTATCAAATGTTCCTGAACAACATGGCTTTGGATTGATTCACCACAGATTTCTCTATCAAAGACGGCAAGGAGTGAGAAAGGTCTACAACTGATCTCAGATCATCCCCTTAAGGGCATGAGATTTATTCAAGCAGCACAAATTCACTCTCTGCAGGAAGGGAGCCAGCTCGCATTGAAACCAGGGTCCATATTCTCATGTTGACAGCACAAATTAAGCGGTCAAAAAGTTAAGCAGAATTACCATACATGAGGACACTTGGAAACATGACTGCACAAGCAAGAGTTTCCCAGAAAGCACAATGGTTGGTGCATTCATGGAACAGTGCAAAAAGGTGAAGTACAATGTTAACACAACTGGTTACTATTTGAATTGTAATGGTATGATCACCAACCTGGTTTTTAATTCTTGCTTTTAATTAAACTATTGGTTTGCTGGTGCCTTTGAGTTTGACTCCATAAGGGAGAATTGCTGAAAATTTTAAAGCACCACTTGTTTGAGAGACAGACTTTCATCAGTTACTGTGGACCTGTGGAGTGGATTTGCAATGAGGCATATGCTGGAAATAATAGGCTACTACAGTAAATGACTATACAACAACCTTTTACATCTGTACTGTATACAATCTCTACTACACAGACACTGTCAGGGCAAAAAAAAGAAAGTCAGTGGACTGCCTTGTGCAACAAGCTAAAAGGAAGTGTGCTGCAGTACGCTCGCTCCTCCTCTGTTTCTGTCCTTTAGAGCACCCCCCACCCCGGTAGAGCCTACACACGCACGCACGCACGCTCGCGTCGCACCGTCTCTACGCGAGCGTCAGGCGTGAATTTAGACGGAGCCAGTAGCTGATAAATTATTTAAATAAAATGGCGCGTTAAAACTGGATTGCACCTTCTTTACAAAGCTACCACGCACACACCGGAGTGCTTTCACAGGGTTGGCTCGACTTGCAATTACGTTTAAACCAATGTGTAATTCACCAGTGTGCACATTCAAGAAAAACATGTCATCTAATAGTTTCATTGAAGGATGCGCCGGCACCTTTGTGTTGGAAAGGCGGTGTAAACAGCTTGAAGCTTTGTTTCTACACCTAGAAACCTTCTTCATCTAGATACGGAACAACAGATGGGCAAAAAGCCATGTTTACCTGTCGCCCCTCTCTAACACTTGTCCTTTCCTTACAACATGGTGCTGAAACTAGCCGTTCACGCCTCATCTTGCATGCCCAGCCCTCTCCATCTCCGAGTTGGCACCATTGTGGCAAAACATCGATAGCATAGACGGAGCGATGAAACCAGAGGAACTTAATTGTTGAAATCATCAATGACAGCATGCGAGCAGAATAAGAAGCTTTACAAACCTTCAGGTTCGACGAGAGCTGAGCTGTGGCTGCGCTGGTCCTCACTGGTGTGATCTCTCAGCTTCTGATCCTTGGCTCTCGTATCGCTGGTCCCTCCTCCCCTCCGGCTAGCTCGCAACCGCCTCCCTCTCTCCTCTCCGAGCTTTCCCATTGAAAGGCTCCATAAATATCGCGATGTTGACGCGTTGTGGTCATGAATTTCTCCAAGATATTTGTCCTGTCACGCTAAAGGGGGTCTACAGGGAATCATTGGAGCGCGATTCATACAGTAGAGCTGTTGACTCGTAGATGATGTTTTCTTTTTTCGTTTACTAGTCAGAGTTTATTAGAGTAGGCTAGTACAGGTGTGTTAGGCTAGTTGTTGCACCGGGGGTGAAGGTGGACAAAGAGGTAAAGGGACAGGATTATTTGTGATTTTTATGAGCTAATAACTTAAGATAAATGCACCTGCAAAACTGTCTTTAGATTTCTAGATTTCTTTCTTTCTTTCTTTCTTTTTGTTAACAGAAATAGAAATTTTGCATCCTAGAAATCTAGATCACCTAGTGGCAGAATATACAGTATTCTTGCCTAGCTACTTGGTCTAGTCTCCTATGGTAAAGGCAAATCCTGGCCTGTCTCGACCTAGGACAGACCAATCAGAACGCTCTATCTGTGTAAAGAGTCATTGGGTTGGACTTAGCACGATGACGAAAGGGCTGTCTGTTGGATGAAAGGGCTGCTCTGATTGGTCAGTTGCGCTGGCCTATTATGTGCAGAGACAGTTTGAACGACAACTGTTGATCTCACCCACAGGCTTCAGCGCTGTGAACGGTCTGATTCCGGACTATACAATTCATGTGTATAGTTTGGCTTGCCAGGCTAGAAATGTTGGGCTGTATGACAGAAAATACTAGCCTGGCTTTCGCGACTATCAAAGCTCATACGAGCTTAGTCTGGCCAATCTCACATACTAGCTGCCTTCTGAAAGGCAGAATTAATGTTAAACTTGTTTAGCCCGCCTCCTTCACCTTGGAGTAAAAGCTTGCTTCTCATTGGTGTCTGGAATTCTGGGGCAAGAAATGCAGTAAATAGGCAGCTTGACCATACTGACTTGAACACGAAATTTTGTGCAGTGTCACAGGAAGTATGGGCAAGGCCAGGCTAAGAAAATACATTTGCACCCCCCACCCCAAATATTGATTGAAATGTTCTCTGGGGCCCCCTGTCCTCGAAAGGCCCATAGAATCATACAAATTCTCCCCTCCCTCCCTGGCGTCCCCTGGCTCTTGGGCATAAATATTAAGTGGGAACTGTGCCAATAACACAGGTGACGAGGAGAGAATGACTGTAAGTGGCCTTAGTATGCTTCTACCAAAGATTAGGGAAGCTCCGCTTTTACCCTTTCTGCTTCTACTGTCCATGATACTGTCCATTTTCCAACAAGTCAGTATTGCCAGTGGTGCAGGCCTTTCTTCCACTGAACAACACGAAGATAAAGTGCAGCAAGAGGATGGATACACTGTGGTCCTCCCAAGGTCAGCCGTAGGGTCCAGTCAGACATGAAAAGAAATCAATCAGCATTCAGGCTTCTCACCCCACCAGTCAGACACAGCACACAGGAACATGTTTATGCCCCGCAGTCACCTGCTGGCAGAGCCTGCCTGAGCTACCGTCCCCGTCGGCCCACTGCATGTGGATCTTGTCATCACGCCGATCCATCATGGACAAAAAAACAGCAAATAGCCGAGCCTGAGCACAGGTGCTCTCTGTGTTTGTGCTGCAGCTGCAACGCCAACGCACACATCCAACAGACAGAAATGAACAAACAAAAGCAAGCCATGCAACTGGCAGAAAGGGGGGGGGGGGGGTAGAGACCACAATGGCCCCGAAAGTGAGAGAGTATCATATGTCACCGTCCTCATAATGGAGAGAGAGCGAGAGAGAGAGAGAGAGATGTGGCATGAGAGACAGCAGCAGGATGTTGCCCATAGATAGTATCTCAAAGCTGAGCATTGGGGGAAAAGAGGGAGTGTGTGTGTGTGTGTGTATGTGTGTGTGTGACAAACTGCAATCCTATCCTATGTCAGATAGGCAGCCAATACTGCTGTGCTATCAAGAAAAATCTATAAATATGGACAACCCAGCCGTAATTTCACTGCCATGGATCCATTTCAAGGACACAATGGGGTCGCACTTTTGTGATTTTTCCAATAGGACCAAATCAGATATGAATCAATATTAATGTTGAGCGAGTTCAGAGGTAGAGAGCAGAGACCACAAATATACTACAATCTTGGATAAACCCACAGTGGATGGTGTGACTTGCATCAGAGGTTCATATATACTCAAAGATCGGCAGTGCCATTTTTATCTACAGGACATCATATAGTGTTACTATAGTAACCTACATGTTATGACATGATATTTCATTGCAGACAAATATCAACCACTGTGAAAGAGGACAGCTTCTCTCAACTGTTTTAATGAAGGGGCTATTTGTCATCATTGCTCTTAAATCCACAGTTAGGCTATCTGTGAGCTCATTGGCTCAAGTGATTGTGCACTGGCCTCATGCTAAACGACTCTCTCTCCTCCCATGCGTCTTTTGGGCAGACGGACGCAGATGAGAGGGGAATTCTTGTCACGACAAGAAGACGGCATTCAAGTTCATCCCATATCTTAATGCAATTGAATTATGCCATGATGCATTTCATTGTCCTAAGAGGAAGTGTGTGTGTGTATGTGTGTGTGTGTGTGTGTGTGTGTGTGTGTGTGTGTGCGTGTGTGCGTGCGCTTGTGGGTGCGTGTGTGTGTGTGTGTGTGTTATTCGGACAGATTAGTGTCTCCAGCACTTCGTCGACCACAGCATGTCTTCTCATTAGTTTCAACACTTCAGCCGTGCTTAAACGCCCATTCCTGTTTTTAAGCATAATCACATTCACATTCACATTCACATTCACAGTCCAATCCCGTTGCTTCTTCTCAAGCCTGGTGAAGCTGCCACAGGCCTCTCTCTCTCTCTCTCTCTCTCCCTCTCTCTCTCTCTCTCTCCCTCTCTCTGTCTCTATCTATCTCTCTGTGCATGTGTGTGTGTGTGTGTGCTCTTGGTTCATCAAATCTATTCAGTAACTTTGATCTCGCTGAGAGGGAAAATAGTCCAAAAATGACCAATTAATGTGTCAGAAGTGTTTTGGCATCCGATGATCAGTTCTTATGAGCGTCATGATTATATTCAGAGTAAACTTGCATAACTCGTCTCATAACTCTGTTTCCTTCTCACAGTAAACACATTGTTTTGGTGATGTCATCAGCTTGATGTTTCCCCTACGCTCTCCTTTACATCTTCTCCTTGGTCATGTGACGCGGCCCCCCCCCCCCAAACTACTGCTGTACCAGGGTCCTCATTTTGTTCCATTTCATTCAGGCATGGCGTTTGATTTTTTTTTTGTCTTCTCGGTTCCATTACCTGCGAGACTGAATTATGACTGTGCACCCTGTGTCTGCTCTATCGTATCACCCAAACCCAGACTCCTGGTGGCCCAGGCACGCTGAATGGGGGAATGGAACGGGGCAGGATATTGTCTCCAGGCCCTGTGTGTGTTTACTGATTGCTTGCTCTCTCTCTCTCTCTCTCTCTCTCTCTCTCTCTCTCTCTCTCTCTCTCTCTCCCAGGATGCTAGATTGTGAACTGCGGACAGCAGCTGCCTGGTAAGAGTGAAACAACCGCCTCACCCCACCCCACCCCACCTCCCCCTTTTCCTGCTCCGCCTTCAATAAAAGGGCAATAAAGGCTCCTTCATGAGGCCCAGGGCTGGCCCAGGGTGGGCTATTTCAAGCTCTTAGTCCTACAGTGCCTGTGTGTAAACAGCTCAGCAGAATGAGGCTGAGCGTGTAGAGCTGCTACGTGGGAGATTTGGTTTTATTTATTTAGCTAGATGGAGAAAATACAAATAAATAGCTGTTGCTTCTGGCATTATAATATCTGCTAATAATAAAACTTGACAATATATATTGCTATACAATATCAACAAAAAGCATTATATAGTATCATCTTCATCAACATCAACATCATATCATCAACATCTTGAAACTCTATTGGTTATTAAATACAGAATTTTTTACCTTTGTTATTAGCAAAGCGTATGAGTCAAAGTAGGCCTACTAGCAAATAAGAACTCATAAACTGGTATTATGTAAACTTAACAATTTTCAACATTATTAGAGAGCTGTTAGGTTGGACAACCTAATTGATTTACAAAGCCTTCATTTCTACACTCATGTAGCAGATGTTGAGCATACACACTGGTGTTTAAGAGCCCTCTGGGAGGGCCATCTCCATGACCGGTCCAGTGGATGCCACGTCCCCAACTAGCAGAGGAGGATTGTGGGTAATCAGGGGTGTCAATCCATCTCATTTAGAGTTTTATGAGCGCTCGGAGAGAGGGGCGTCATATGGAGATGTGAAGGACTGGGTTTAAATCTTAAGGACAGAATCAATGTCCCCTCTGGACCTAACATATAGTTTTTGCTCCTTCCCGGGGTGGCAGGAGAACACGCGAGATGATTTATTCCCATCCGGCCCACCTCTTGGTGTAAATGTGTGCGGAGAGATCTTCTCCAAAGCCTTTTCATTACCATACGGCACACTTCCTCTGTGTAGGAATCCCTCCCTCGCTTGGACTTACTCCCTCTGCCTGCCTCTCCCAATCACAGTGTCAGTGATGTGTGCTTGTGTGGGAATGCATGGATGTGTATGAATGTGTATATGCAAATAGAAATGGATTTCTATGATAATACACTGCGTATGTGTGATGGCTGTGTGTGCGTGTGTGTGTGTGTGTGTGTGTGTGTGTGTAAGAGAGAGAGGGAGAGAGAGAGAGAGAGTATTTAGCAGGAAATCATCAAATATTCATAACCACCTAATCTTCTATGATGACTGCTACACTCTTTGATTGACTGGCTAAAATATAGCATCTCCTATCCTTGGAATGATGTCATGTTTGTCAGAGACGAGAGAGAGAGAGAGAGAGAGAGAGAGAGAGAGAGAGAGAGAAAAATTAATTGAATTGAAACGTACAGTCAACATTTGAAATGTGTTTATATTATGCATGAAATCCCACAATGACCAAAGAAAAAAAACAAAAAAAAAACAGAACTAAATAAATCCATGCAACAAGGCAACCACCCTAACCCAAGGTATTTGTGTGAAAAAGAAAAATACCATCTTGAATTGAACATTTATTTAAAATTGCAACTCTGCAACTGTACTTTTGGCTCTTTTGTTGTTCTCCATCGTGCGGTGCATGTTCGTGCCGTGATTTTACAGTGGGAAGTGTGACTCGTGTTCCTCATCCCAAACAGTGAAATTGCTGCGTCCATCCATCAAGACGAGAGCTGCATGGATGCTTAAAGAGGAGGAGAGTGCAGGAGCAGGGCCTTTGAGTGGCAGTGAGCCAAGATAATGGAGCACGAGCAGTCAGAGGACAGAGAGAGGGAGAGAGGGAGGGAGGAGAAGGAGCAAGTGAGAGGGTGTGAAGAGAGGGAAGAGGAGAGAGAGAGAAGGAGAGAAAGTGAGAGGGAGCAGAGTAAGGAAAAGGGAAAGAGAAAATGAGAGAAAGAGAGAGTGTGAAGAAGAGAGAGAGAGTAAAGAAGAGAGAAAAAGAGAAACTGAGCTTCACTCTGCAGATGTTTGCCCTCCACCTCCTGTGCTGCTCTGCTGGCTAGAGACTAAAGGCCAGAGAAGAGAGGCTCCATTACTCTGGGCTTGGCACTGGGGCCGCCTCACCCTGCCCAAACAGGCCAACCATTCACTAGCACTGTTTACATACTGTAAGAAAGCATATGCAAGTGTGTGTGTGTGTGTGTGTGTGTGTGTGCGTGTGCGTGTGCGTGTGCGTGTGCGTGTGCGTGTGCGCGTGCGCGTGCGCGTGCGTGTGTGTGTTTGTGTGTTTGTGTGTGTGTGTGTGTGATCCAAAAAAATGATCTAGGTGCTTTATCCACTCATGAACCTATTTTTAAAACTCGTATTTAAAGGAGCCGTACAGTATGTAAGAAATACATGTAAATGAATCATAAAATGCCCCTGATATATCACAAGACGTTAAGGAATCATGATAATTTCAAATACTTTT
>JASCQY010000072.1:11249118-11251425 GCA_030264315.1 Sardinella tawilis | reverse complement strand
CAAATTAGCATTTATCATTGAATCGGATTGGACCATTAGCATCTCGCCTGGTCTAATCCGCTTCAATGATAAATGCTGGCTTGGGGCTTAAATAGATATCGCCAGACTCACATATGCCTGCTGTGCGTATGTCAAATGTCCAGGCCACAGTTTCATGCCCTTCATGGGACCCATCCTGCCCCATCTTTTCGGAGCAAGCAATTTTTCTAATGCATTTGTTGCTGGGCATACCATTAAGTCTCCATTACAGAAAATGTATGAAATGTCATTTCACAGAAAAAAAAGGAAAGAAACTGAAAGAATGAAAATCGATTGGAAAACTGTAATTGCTCTGTCAAATACGAAGGACAATCCATGACCTTGTATGATGAAATTTCATCCTGTTCCAATATTTTTGCTAGGTGTCCACCTTCATACTATTGGCTTGGTGAGCTATGCCTATAACACGGCCCTTGGGACACATGTGCTTCTCGAGGTTAGAGTATCTTATAATCTGGCAGAAAACACCCCCCACTCCACCCCACCCCAACCCCAACCTCCAAATCCATTTCCCTCCACCACTGCCTCCACCCTCTTGGGAAACCCTTTGTCCTGGTTGGGCAGTGGGGCTTGACTGCACCATAGGACAATATTCCCATTCTGGCCCATTCAAGGCTGTCCCACATGTCTCCAGAGCTCTCCTCCTCCTCCATCCTCCTCCTCTTCCTCCCTGAGCAGGTTGGGACTTCCTCTGCAGATGAAGAAAAATGTGTCCCATTCAAGGCCCGTGAGCCAATAAAGTTTTAGTGCTCCTGTGTCATACTGCCACAAGGTTAAAACAAATATGCGATTCATGGCTTCTCTCTCACAAACTAACTGATGTGCTGCTTCTGTGCTTCAGGAGGTGGCTGCACTGGAGAAAAAAATATATAGAAGATTAGTAGGCATGTCTTGCATGAGGAAAAATGGAAAAAAGCTTACTCAAGATGAAAAATATCTCATATCCTGTTCCTTTGGCTCCACGGTCAATTTATATTATGTGGCAGGATCAGAAGGGTTAAAGCCCTGCAATGCATTACCATAACATCCACATTCATGAAATACCAGGCATCAAATACGAGGCACAGCCAAGGCCACCATGGATCAGATGCCCAGATATCAGTTTCAGTTTTCAGCAGAAAAATATACAGTAGAGCCCAAAAGTGGACCTGATTCTAGTAGATCTAGTATCTATGACCAAGACTCCAACCTCCTCACTGCAACGCATCAGATGCCAAGGTGTTTAACTGTAAGTGTCGAGCCAGATATCCATAATTCATTACAGCGGTGAATAATAAACATATCAATATCTGGCATATGTTTTCAATTTGCTGCAAAAGATTATCATTTGTTCAAGCGGTACCAACTCTATTCATAAAAACATTAATATCATATAATACTGTGACTAACTAATATTGGCTATGTTATGTTACTTTTCCCTACATTTTTGCATTTATTATTCCCATGCACTGGAAAGACCTGGAGGCATTTCCTCTCCAAAATAGGAATCCTGTGATTCACAGTCACAGAAATGCCCCTCGCTACCATGCTATCCTGCTGGATACAAACTAGACTACTGTATATAGTGTGTGAATGATTTCTGACATGAGCAAGATTTCTGATTTCCACCCACACTCTCTCTGTACCTCCCAACTCTCCACTAGATGTGATTATGTGTGTGTGTATGAGAGATATGTGACATGGCCAGGGCCCTCGGCCGGGAGGCTCTCGGGGAGAAATAGTCGAGGCGAGGCAAGGCGAGGCAGCCTAGCCCAGACATCCCTCAGGACTCGGGGGAGGGTGTCAGCCGCCAGAGATTGAGGGAGATTTCTCTGAAATTCACCTCGCTAGACTTCGGGCTGCTGCAAGGAAATATTTTTTCCCCCCGGGGGGGAAACATCCATGGAAGGGAGCCTCAATCCGTTTGCTTCCCTGATGCGGTGCCGAGATGTGCTGTCTGTACAGAGGGGAATGCACCTGAGAGCACGAGAGAGAGAGAGAGAGAGAGAGAGAGAGAGAGGGGAAAGGAGGGAGGGAGGATTTATTGCCCTTCTCAGCTTCGGCCAACGCGCTTCCCTTTAATTAGAAAATCCTGAGGCATGGGGATGCATGTGAAACCTTTACGGGGCTGAGTCCTCATTGACGTGCTCACTGCAGCATCCTCCCACGCATCATGCAATGAAAATGAAGACATAATATCTGTCTGGAGGATAAATACCCACACAGCCTACATGTTGATCCATCAGCACCATCCACTCCATTGCTCTCTCTCTCTCTCTCTCTCTTTTT
>JASCQY010000072.1:11236618-11244118 GCA_030264315.1 Sardinella tawilis | reverse complement strand
TCTCTGTCTCTCTCTCTCTCTCCCTCTCTCTCTCTCCACCCACTCTGTCTGTTCTCTCTTTTCTCTTTGTCTTGCTCCACTTATTTCCATGTCTCCGATTTTTTTTTTCTATTTCTCCAGCAGACACTGTGTCAGTCTTTATGAGAAAAGGAGCTGTTCTCTGATCAGTCATCTTGGCTGTGTTTCTCAGACACAACATGCAGCTGCATTGCATTAGAACCAAAGGGGGGAACAGACAAGAGACTAATGTTGACACGAGTTTTGACAAACGGCACAGAGCTTCCCAGGTGAGTTTGCTTATTGTGAGCCTGTGCTGCCCTTCATCAGTCTAAGCCGGCCACCACCAGGGGCCAATTCCTTCAAGCGTCGTCCTGGCCCGACTCACTTACTTACCACAGCGCCTAGAGTGCATATTTACTAAATAAATATTTATAAATAAATATACTAAATAAACATTTATGACACCACAGTTATGGAAACCCTCCTGCCCTTTAGCGGGCCCAGTCGTGGTTAGCACAAAGGCTAAGCTGATTCCTATGAGATGGAGAGTAGCCTACAGTATTATTTGGGATAGAATAAGCTACATGAAACCCTGGAAAAAAGCTGAAACATCTTGCTGCTTTTAACTGGGTCTTTGCTGTGTGTCAAAGAATGCTCACCGTCTAATGTATGTTTACGACAGTATGTCTAAATAATTAGATCATAAATAAATCTAATCTGCATAGAATGTTTCATATTGTAACGTAAACACACTTCAGTCAATCAGTCAGAAATGACTATATCTGTTTGTGTGAGCCCATGTGCCTGTAGATTTAGCTACAGTTATCAAAAGGAATTCCATTACACTACAAATCACTCACTCTCTCTCTCTCTCACACACACACACACACACACACACACACATTGCTATGCAAGCGGCGAGATGAGGTAGCAATTACAGCACGTCGGGATGATGCCCACTTCACAGAGAGATAATAGTTGTGCTATCAGCGGTAGATGTGCGTGTGGACAGTTAGTGTTATTAACCAGATAGCCTCATGTGGGCCTTGAGATTGCGTCTCTCTCTCTCTGGAGGACACAGCACATCTCCTCACGCTGGGCCTGCCTCCTCTGCCCAGCCTGATTGGACAGCGACCCTCATGCACCTAGTCAGGAGGAAAGCCCACAGAACAAAAAGATCCAAATATCCCATATAGTCTCTGTGTGTGTGTTTAGGTGTACATGCATGTGTGTGTGTGTGTGTGTGTGTGTATGCACATCTGTGTGTATGTGTGTGTGTGCGTGTGTGTGTGTGTGCACGTCTCTGTGTATGTGTGTGTGTGTGTGTGCACGTCTCTGTGTATGTGTATGTGTGTGTGTGTGTGTGTGCGTGTGTGTGTGTGCGCGCGCATTACGGTGTGCACATGCATTTCTGTTTTTTTATTTTAATGCACCCAGCCTCCCCATTCTTATTTGCAGCCGCAGATTATTGATGCTTCAAGTGCGCACAAAAGAGAGATGTGGATGTCTACAGGCCATGTTATGCAAAAAGCTGAGTCATGCAGAAGACCACCCCCCCTTACACACACACACACACACACACAATCAGAGCCTTACGTTAAAGTGCTAGCTGAGGCCTGGGGGGCAGCTGTGTTGAAGCCATGAGAGCTGTGCATACATGTCGAGCAGAGTGTGTGTGTTTGAGAGAGAGAGAAAGAGAGAGAAGATTTGGAATGCCAGCATTTGTCTATTTGTGTACATGTATGATGAGTGTGGGTGTATGGTTGTGTGTGTGTGTGTGTGTGTGTGTGTGTACTTGTATGTGTGTGCTGTCTGTGAATAAAAGGAGTGGATGTGTTGTAGTGAAAGTCTGTGTGTCTGTGCTTGTGTGTGTGTGTGTGCGTGCGTGTGTGTGTGTGTGTGTGTGTGTGTGTGTGTGTGCTGGGCACTCGGACAGCTCCTTGGCTGGTGCCTGAGCCCCCCTGAGATGCGTATCCTCTCCTCCTCCCTGCCGCTGCATTGACAGAGTGGCCTCACCGCGCCCCGTTTCTGCAGGACAGCCTTTTCCCACAGTCCACAGGGCATTAGCCTCTCCTCTCCTCCTCTCCCCAACTCCCCCCCTCCATCCCTCCATCCCTCCCTTCATTCCCCTATGCCATCCCTTTCTTTTCTTCTCGTTTCTTTCCCTTTTTTACCCCTCATGCTCTCCTTTCATGTCTGCTGTGCCAATTGGTGGGCTCCATGGGCAGAGTCTGGGACAGAGCGAGTGATAGAGAGGCGAGAGAGAGAGAGTGAGAGAGAGAGTGACCAGAAAAGAGAGAGAAAGAGACAGAAAGAGAGGGAGAGAGTAAGAGAGAAAGAAACAGAGAGGGACCAAAAAGAGGCAAAGAGACAGAAAGACAGAGAGAGGGGGTGGGGAGATGGCAACAGAGAAAAGGAAGGGGAGAGATAATGACAGAGAGAGAGCGAGAGAGAGAGAGAGAGAGAGAGAGAGCGACAGACAACAACGTGACAACACTGCACGAGAGGCGTGGAGGCTCGGCCCCGACCTCTCCCTGGGCACAAATTACCGTCGCTGGCTGGTGACAGGTGACGCATGTGGTCCCCTCTCTACACCCCCCCTGCCCCCCCCCCCCCCACACTCCTCATCCAACCCACCCCCCGCCTGTTCATTAGGGCAGTAATTAGGTGGAACTCTGCCCGAGCACATGTATACCGCCAGCTGCAGCGCCGCTCACACCCTCCGTCCTCCCGCCCTCGTCTGGGTGTCATTAAGGCTGGGATGAGCTGCAGAGATATGATGGCCTGGGTGTGGGCACAAACTAATGTGTGGGAAGGAGTGAGTGAGACATCCTTTCTTTCTTTCTCTCTCTCTCTCTCTTTCTGTCTATCACCCCGGCTTCTCTCTATTCCTTTATTACTATTTCCATATCCTCATCTTTTTATTTTTCTCTCTCGTTCTGTCTCTATCCCCCCTTCCTCTCTCTCTGTTTGTCTCTTTCTCTCTGTATCGCCCTCTCTCTCTTTCTGTCTTTCTAACTTTGTGTCCATCACCCTCATATCTCTCTTTCTCTCTCTCTCTCCCTCTCTCCCTCTCTCTCTCTCCTCTTTCTCTCATTCACGCTCTGTCTCTGTCTCTCTATCTCTCTGACTCTCGTTCTCTTTGTCTCGGACGGGGATCTCGAGAGTGAAAGTGGAGCACATTCAGGCCCTATAAATCACCGGCCCCCGGCTCGCACTTTTGTGCCTTTGTGTTGCACGACCGTGATAAATAACCATCCTCCGAGAGAGAGGGAGAGAGAACGAGAGAGGGAGAGGGAGAGAGAGACAGCCCAGCATATGAAAACACAGAGAAATGAAAGTAATAAAATAAAAAACAATCTCCGGTATTTTTGGGGTGGTAGTGGTGGTGGGGGACACAACCCCCCCCCTCCCCCCCAACAAAACAACCACTGTTTGTCTTCTCCTCCTCGTCTTCCCACCTCCCTGGGCTTGCTGACAAGGATAGCTATCCATCGGTGTGAGTCGTGGAACAGAGCCCCCGGCGGGGAGCTGGGCCGCCCCTGCGAAGGTTTATGAGCCATTAAGTGTTTTTCATGCGGCTCCTCGCCGCTTGCTGACTCCGGGCGCTCCGGGAGGACTGGAGGTAGTTCCGCACTCGTCCATCACGCCGACTGCAGGGCCTTGCAGGCCACATTCCAATTAAAATCCGCCGGCTTAATGTTGGTAATGGCTGCCGTGCCACTCTCAGCTCTCTCTCTCTCTCTCTCTCTCTCTCTCTGTCTCTCTCTCTCTCTTTCTGTGTGTGTGTACACTGTGTACAGCTCCCCGCTCCTCTCTGTGTTCGTGTGTGTGCATTTGAATGTGTGTTTGTGTTTATGTGCATTTGAGTATGTGTGTGTGTGTGTGTGTGTGTGTGTGTGTGTATTTCAGTAATACTGAAAGGGCTAGGGGGGTTGCATGCACTACAAGTTCAATAGTACTAATCCTTTGCAAAGTTGCAGATGCTATGTCTAATTCTCATCTCTCCCCACTCACACAGACACTGATGCCTGCACTACACAGGGGCTCGGCGCTCTAGGTGTGAGAAGCAGGTGGTAATTGGAGGGGCACTTTGAACGGTGACAGTGGTGGATTGGACGGCTTAGGGAACCAACACAAATAAGCAGGTGAAAATGTGTCTCTTTATGGCCCTGGATGGGCCTTTAACACATGCGGCAGCATGCATTCTCAATCTGCCCAAATGGGAAACATTCTTCAACGACCAGCCACAAAAAAAAAAGAAGAAGAAGAAGAAGAAGAAGGAAAAAAAAAAAACGCATAACGGCCCGGCAAGAGAAGAGAGTGGGAGAAAGAGAGATAGAGAGAGAGGGGGAAAAAAAATGCTGCGTTTACAACCTAGATAAACATTAGCCTCTGGTAAAATGTGTTTAAGTACACAGATGCTCTTCCAAAGAATGTGCACTGCACATGCCCTCTCTGGGACAAACAGACACATGTCCAGGGAGGGAATAGGGGAGGGGTGTGTGTGTGTGTGTGTGTGATAATGTGTGAGTGTGAGTGTGTGATAATGTGTGAGTGTGAGTGTGTGTTTGTGCGCTGTGGGATGGGGGGGGGGTATGTTTATGAAGGGGGCATGTGTGCTATATGCGTTGCAAAGCGACATTCCGGAATGGGTGGAAACAGACCCCTAATGGAGCTGCACTGCTAACGGATGGGATGCTCGCTTGTCTCCATAATGCTCCAGCCATATTCATGCCTGCCCCCCCCCCATTCCTGCTTCCAGAATCATTGTGATCTACAAGGGCACTGAACAGTTTCAAGCTGTTTGTGCCGGCCCTTCTGCACCAATGAAGGATCACTTTAGAGGCCGTTTCGCCCGCTCTTCATCAGGAGCGCCGTCGTCCACGGAGCCTGAGTTATCGGCCGCAGTGCCCACTGTTTGTTTTATGGCCACCAATGCAATCCCCCCATCACAGCTTGTGAGGCGGAAGCCCTCCTCTTCCTGTAATGAAGCCATTAAAAAAAGCTAGGCGGATGCCAGATGGTTTGTCATTGAGGAGGGGAGGAGAAAGAGAGCGGGAGAGAGAGGGTGAGAGAGAGAGAGAGAGAGAGAGAGAGAGAGAGAGCAGGGAGAAAGAGGAGAGAGCAGAGTGAGAAAGTGAGAGTGAGAGAGTAGGTGAGTGAGAGAGTGAGAGGAAAATGAGAGAGTTGGAAGGACAGAGGGAGGAATGGAGGAATGGTGTGTATATGTGTGTGTGTGTGTGTGTGTGTGTGTGTGTGTGTGACAGAGAGGGAGATAGAGAGCACAGGACAGAAACAGAGGGCAAGAGGTGGAAAAGCCAGATAGAAAGATAGATAGATAGAGACAGAAAAAAGAATGAGAGAGAAATAGCGAATGAAAGAAAGGAAGAAAGAGACAGAGAGAGAGAGGCAACAGCTGAGGCCCAAACACTGGGGTTGTTCTAAAGTTGTTATTCTCCCCCTCCCTCTTCTTTGAAAGCAATACCAGGGAGACTCTGATGGCCACATTTGCTGGAACCTGAGATTGTTCCATTTTGTTCTTTCCGTTCATTTTCCTTTGCCATGTTTCCCCCCAGTGAGCTGGAGCTCGCCCCGCTCCCTCCATCGGCCCCGTCATGAGGGAGAGCCCAGCAAGCTGCCACTGGGAGCCTCAGCCACCGCACATGGCCCCCATACACACACACACACACACACACACACACACTGTACAGTCCACACATACACACATATACATACACATGCACACACACCAGTGTGGCACAGAATGTCACGGAGAGGAGAACGAAGGAGAGGAAAAGAGAGGGAGAAGCGAGGAGGACAGGAGGAGAGGAAGGGAGTGAGAAACTGAAGGAGAGGAGAAAAAAGAACAGACAATGAGGAGAGGAAAGGAAAAAAGGAAAAGAAGAGATATGGGGAAGACAATAAGAACAAGAGGAGGTGAAGAAAAGGGAGTGAGGGAGGTGAGGAGAATAGAGGAGAACAGAGGTGAAGAGAAAAAGAGGAGAGGGTGAGAGAAGAGAAGAGAAAAGAAGAGAAGAGAAGAGAAGAGAGGAAGACAGGAGAGCATGGCCTACATCAGGGTCTGTCTCCAGTGAACAGGATGTCCCAACTCCACCCTAGGATGGCACACTTTGATTTCTCTCCTGAAACAGAAAAAAAAACAACAACAAAAAAACATAAACAAACAGATTGACTGAGGAGTGAGTGACCTTGCGCAAAATAAGCATTCAACTCATGTGAGACTCGCTGTTCTGCTGCCTGTCTGCCTTCCGGATGTTTCTTTGGAAGATTGATTGGAGTGTGATTTAATTTTGGGGCATTTTGAGTGCCAGCGTGAGAGAGTTGTCAAAACACAACTCCCCTGACCCCAGATCAGGAGCCAGTGCCAAAGACGGTGTAAAGGGAGATTAGCCTGTTTGTAATAATCAAAGCAGAACAATGGTCGCTATGTCAAGATCACTTTGAATTGTTTTGTCATCTTTGTGTAATGAATATTGATTTGTTCAGATGAATGTGTAATGCATTGATTCCGTTACCCATTTGCTTATTGACCTCACAGTAGGTTTGACAAGCGGTTTATGACACGTCATATTTATTTCAAACATGTCTCCCACAAGCGAACACTTAATTGGATTGGACTGAATTATGTAATTCTGCGAGTCAATTGGAGCTCTGTGTGTACATAAGTGAATCCAAACTATGAGACTTAGGAAAAAAACAATTATTGGCTTTTTTTTATAATGAATCATTCTTAATCTGGACATTTGAGTGTCTGTAATTAGACTTTAGAAATTATGTCGCGGCTGAATCCATAGACGTGAATACAAATGTCTACAAAAAAAAGCAACAGTGAAGACTAGACTCCATAGTCTTGAATACAAAACAAGAAGAGAGTCTCTTCGTGGTGTACTAATAAGTTTGCAACAGTCCCAAATTATCACGCAGGCACTCTCAGGAAAATTGAAAGTGTTCATATTATAAACTATCTCTGGTGTGCTTGACTAGTTCAAATAATCAAGCTATAGGATTCTCCTTTGGTTACTTTTTCTCATCTCTGACTTTGGTACTCACACCAAAATAAACCCCAAAGAATCTACTCCTGGGACCAAGATAGTCCTCCTTGGCTGGATACTGTATCCCCCCACTGTACTTTGAATCCAACACTATTTGCTGTTATGGGCTCTTAAACGCATACAAAAGGCATCCTAACATTCCCCCCAAATCCCTGGCACTGTGAACACCAAATCTCTGAGCGAGCACATTGCCTTTTTCCTAAACACCAAAGAGGAGCATTTCAGTGAATCCTCATGCCCAGCCCAACCACACATACAACACACACACACACACACACACACACACACACACACACACACACACACATACAGTACCACACACACACACACACACACACACACACACACACACACATACACAACCACACACACACACACACACACACACACACACACACACACACACACACACACACACACACAC
>JASCQY010000072.1:11187681-11202271 GCA_030264315.1 Sardinella tawilis | reverse complement strand
CACACACACACACACACACACACAGCAAAATGAGTGCTTTGGGTGAGATTTCTTACGGTTTCATGGTGCAAGCAAAATACCTTGCCACAACTCCTTCTACGGTTCAGAGCAAAAAGAGAAAAAAAGTAGATCAAACAAAAACAAATGCCCTGAGGCTGTGAATGTGCCAGAATGAACAGAATTACACTGATCGTGACTGGGACTGGGTTATGGGAAAGCCTTTCTGATTGGTTTAGTTGGATTTTGTCTGAAACAGAGAAACTAATTATGCCATATTTAGGAGGTCCCCTGTAGTGTCATCTGAGTCAGATCAGAGTGAGTCACATCAGGTTCTCCTACATCTACATCTATATATATATATATATATACAGTATATACATATATATATATATATATATATATAGACTAGACACACACACACACTTTATATATACGTAGCTGTGCCTTTATATATTTAAACAAAGACAGCAAGCATTGCTACCCATATCTATCAGTAATAACCCCCATACAATGGGTACTCCATCTGTAGTGTACGCAAATGTCAAGAGGCCTGTTAGAATGCCTGCAAACCTTTGAATGATGTTAAAGGGACATTACTTCCTTTGCGACTAGCACCTTCTCTTCCCTCCACCCCACCCCTCGCCTCCCGCCTCACTTCACAGCTTGTTGACAGATCAGAGTGCTTCATGAGAGAGACGAGACTCCCTTGAACTGGCAAGCAGGAAGCAGTGTGGGAGGGTGAGGTGGAGGTGAGGCAGAGAGAGTAAGACAGGGAAGGTATGGAGGCAGACAGTCAGACCAGGTAGGCCACGGTGTGTGTGTATGTGTGTGTGTGTGTGTGTGTGTGCACGCGTGCATGGCCCAGAGAGGAGCCAAGCGGAGAGGAGCCGGGTGATGAATGGTACGGAGCTCAGCTGCGGCGGACGCTCTCCGTTTTAACCTTGTCCCTCCTCATCCGTCAGCCTGAGGAGCAGGGGGAGTGACGGCCGTGAGCCTGCGCACATCCCTGGCCCCAAACACCACCACCCTGGGCTCATCCCCTGCTGCTCACGCCTCCCTCCTCTCCTGATGCTTCCCCCTCAAAAACAAGCTCCCTATACACACACACACACACACACACACACACATACACACACACACACACTCATACGCACACAGAAATGCACAAACACAAACACACACATGCGCACACAGAGAAACACACACACATCCACATACACACACACACACCAAAAAAAAAAAAACACTATTCTGTCCCACTTCTGGCAGAAATCTGCAAAACACCCCATCAGGCTTTGGCGCAGGAAAATCTTTCACATTTTTCAGCAATAGCGTCCTACAAGAAAAAAGCCCCAAAGTCCTTTGGGTTACTTTGCTCATGGGGTATTATCCCAAATGCTCCCATAAGCCATGTTTGTGTAAAATTACTAAAGCATTAAAATTAGTGTGGATTTTTGTTTGTTTGTTTTTTGTTGAATAGAAATGAACATGTTTTGTGAATAGATACACAGTAGTATTTACTGAGAGTTTTTTTAATCTTTTTATTACCTCAGTGCCTCAGTATCTTGTCCAAAACCCAGCGATTCTTACCAAACCATGTGGGAAAAAAATATTATTAGCTGGTGGAGCTTGACATTAATTTAGTGCTATCAGTACTTCTTTAATTGCCATTTAATGGGCTTATTGGGAGTTCAATCAGTGGACCAGAGTGCAGGGTTCATACACTTGGCTATGGTGAAAACATGGAGGCTTATGTTGGCCAGAGGCCTTCCCAATATTTTGTTTTTGAATAATATTTTCTGTTTTCTAATAGTTTTCTTAAAGTACATAATTTCTTGATTGGAGTTGAATGTTTAGTCTAACAGTAGCCTAATTAAGTAGGAGCTATTTTATACGGAAAATGAGTGTGCCACATTGGCATATCTGGCTTGTTGTCTGTGAAGACTCTGGATGTGTGTGTTTGGAGTTTGTGCTTGTGTACAGTCAGGTAATGCTATGACTTGGGTGACTTCTCAAGCGTTATGGAATGGCTTGAATGTTTTGTTTTTGTTTTTAAAATTGGTGACTGTCATGGGCTAAGGCCAAGATAAATAAACAGGAAAAGTGTTCAAATATGTTCAAAAAATAAGAAAAGAATGAGCAAGAGAGAGAGTAGCGTAAAAAATATATTTTCTTCAGCAATATTTTTTGAGCATAAATGGAACTATGTTTGGATGAATGGAATGTGGCAAACGTGAAAAATGTGAGGAAACAGCAGTTCTGTTGACCACCTGAGAGTCATTTCACAATCAATTCAGCGTTGTTGTTTTCTTTGTGCTGTTCAAAGAGGCATGAATAAGGACACGTGTGGCACCAATGTGAAAACAAAATAAGAATCTAAATGGCTGGCTTCATAATTGTCCACAGGCATCAAAGCTTATCTAATAGCTCTCCTGCTGCTGAGCTAGAGAAGGTGTTTTGAAACACACACACACACACACTTACTGCTAGACTTCTGCATCACATCAAAAATGTTCAAGAAGGGATGATTATTCTCCTCCAAACAAAGACACTGCTCCCAGATGGGACAGAGGCTAATGCTCATTTTGTGTCTTTCATTTTTAAGTCACTTGTAACTGGCCTTATGATGAGGAGAAAAAAAAACACGTTAAATTATTTCTCTTTAATTGAGACTGATTGACCAATTCAAAAGAACTTTGGTTACACCGTTTAAATGAAACTATGATTGATTCTGGACAACGGCAGTAATTGGCTATTGTTACTGAGAGGCTTTTCACGGTCGAATCCTTGTCTTAGGAGCTGGATCAGCCGTCAAGACCTTACAAAGATCTCGCTCACAAAGGATAAGCAGCTTTTGGATGTTGAGGATTAGGATGACACAGAGGGATTGGTCCAACCACAGTCCACAGATAGTAGAGGGGAAAAGGCGTGCACACATCAGACAGATTCTTCTTCACACCCGCTCTCTCTCTCTCTCTCTCTCTCTCTCTTTCACACACACACACACACAAACACACACGCACACACACACACAAACACGTGCACACACTCACACACGGTCACACACAAGGAAGCTTAAATGCTGTGGTGAGTTGAAGTTCATATTCATGTCCCATCATTTTTTGAAAGGAGCTTGCCATGTCCCATCACACAGGATCTTGAGACATCTGCTGATAATCTTCATATAGAGTATACAGCCCAAGCAATGAAACTCCCTCTGTCTAACTGGTGTCAAACAGAAAACATTAGTTCACAGTTTACAAAGCCAGGTATTATCATGGCCTCTCCAGAGCAGTGGCACCACATTGATTGGTGCGAGGCCAATCTTTAGCGCTGTCTGTGTGACACACTCTGACATTTACAGTTGCCGGCGAATCTTTCAGTGCTCAGTGACCAGGGAAAACAGTTCACTGCAGTGATCGCTTCAGGTGTCAAATCAATGATGTGTCCGTTTCCCTTTTTTTTTGCTGTTGTTTCAGTGTAGAGGGACAGACAAAGCACTGTTATAAGCATATATGTTTGTCTGTAAAGAGTCACGTTCACACACATGGGCAATGGTTATTAGGCAAGGGGCAACATTACTCCCAACTCATCTGGTTAGAGTAAAAATCATCAGGACTGTGCTTGGCGGTTTAGCTAATGTCTTCAGTGGTGCTCTGCATATTAACCAGGTTAAATAGTGATGCAATTAGTTTTTCTTTGTGTTACTGTTTATTTTGTTTTTATTAAACATCTATAATTTCATTTGGCAATATTCACTTGTTTGCACTTAAAATTTAAAAAAAAGAATCTTTTTAGCTTTCTTGTGTGTCAGAGGTTGAATGCTGTATAGTCGGAGAATCTGTGATGCGTTTGCTCTTGACCCTTGTCGCCAGATACTCCTAGTATTTACACAACTCGGCAAACCAAGTAGGAAGAGCTGCCATTTAAACTCTTTTCTTTCAAGGCACACATTCAGACAATTTGCATCTCTCAATTTAAGCAACTTGTTGCCTATAGAAAAAAAGAAAATCCATTTGCGGAGTTACTACATATTTATAGAGTTCCTGCAAAAAAAGCAAAACTATCTAAGTGAAGCCAGTATGACATGTAGTCTTTGCTCTCTCCTTCCCTCTCTTTTCTTCCTCCCTTTCTTTCTCTCTCTCTTTTTCTCCTCTTCCTCTCTCTCTAGCTCTCTCCGGTGAATTGCATCTCGTAGTGCATTTTGCTAACCCACCTTTGCCTCCTGTGAAGAGATTTGCATTGCAACCCCCCCCCCCCCTTCCTCCCCCTCTCCTCCTCCCCTCATCTCTATGCATCTCCTCTCCTGCCCGCTTCGGCGTTAGCACCAAACTACTGCATCCTCACCTGCTCTTGCCTCAAGTATGTTGGCCCCCCTCAGTCTTGCCCCCCTGCCAAACACTTCCAAGCCTCAAGTGTTGGCAAGTAATATTAAGATAACTGAGCCGTGCTTTTTTCCCATGTGTTTTTGATAATAGCTGTAACTATATTTCTCTTTCATATCTTTTTTCTTCTTTCTTCTTTTTGTTGTTGTTTCCGCAAAGAAAATAACAACATAAATTACGTTGCTGTTAGAACTGTGTTTAATCCTGATCTTTTTTTCATTAGACCCACATGGCCCCAAATCGGATGGTACTCACAAGAAAGGTACTTTCTTTTTCATTCATCCAGGAACATGCAAGTTGCTCATGCGCTTAGACTGTGCCGCAGTATATAATGACAGAAATGACAGGCAAGAGAGGTGCGCTGCGTTTCTGTGTTGTTATGTCGTAGTGTGCTGTTGCAGACATTATGTTGTTGTGTCTGGAAGTGATATCTTGTAACAAAGTAAAAGCTGACACATTGCTACTGTATGAAGTTCAGGAAAATTCAGAACGCTGTTTTTTGTAATGTATTAAAAACTATGGAGCTGGAATCAAGTCACTGATGGGGGAGATGCAGATGCAGAAAAGTGATTGTCCATTTGCTGAGCTGAAAGGGGCAATGTCAGTGTGTACTCGTACACTGACATGTTTTAGAAAATACAATGTGCTAAACAACTGCACAGATCATGCACTTTTGTGTGAAAACACACTTATTGACAATGAGTAATTACAATCTGTTCCATGCGTGTAAGTCAGCGTTTTGATGACAGGGAATGAGCCATTGTTTCAAACAAGCAGATGAATTTTATGGTCACAGATGCTGCTGTCATGGAATATTGAAGCTCAATTTCTGATCTCAGTTTGTTTGTTTTTTTCCTGTATGAACATGTGGGCTATATCTGCTGTCGAATTTGCACTGAATGTAGGCTCAGGGATGCTGTATGTTTTTTTTTTATTTTTTCTTCAGTGAATTGTTCTCTGTGGATGCACAGGGAACTAATATTCATTTATGTCAGTTGATGCCAAATCACTCTTCTTGCTCAACTTTGAGTAAACCAGACAATGTTCCTGACTGCGGTTCCCTCTCTTTCCCGTAGAGGGTCCAGTGGTTTATCATTGTTAAATATTCAAGGAATTACTTGATGCAGAGGAAGCCCGGCTGATTCTCAATATTGTTGGTCATGCTCATACCCTGCAGTGATTGATTTTCATTTGGCGTTGCTGTGGAATGGAACAGCATATGGACAAATCAAATATGTCTAGGGGGAGAATACATAGTCTGGGCCTTGGATGCATACAAGCGGATTTTCCTCTCACCATAACAGGAAGTGAAGTGCCACTGGTCATTCAAGCCAGAGGATTTATTCGTTTGTTGGTTTTTACATAACCCATTTACATAGCATGATCTAATACATTAGAAACAATAGTACAAAAATAAACATGGCACAAAAAAACCCCCAAAGGTGTCTCAGCTCATGAATCTCAAGCCTCCCCCACATACCCTTGTCTGAATGCATGATCCTAGTATAATATAGCCAAGCGTAGCCTATAGATATCAGCATCAGCTCCAGTGTTCTGACTCTGTGTACAGTGCTTAGTCTTCCTGGGTGGTCTGTGTTTGGCCTGAGTGTGGCCACTATGAGCTATGGGGCATTGTGGCTCATTCAGCACGACCCCAGAGCAGGCCTGGCAAGACCGGCGGCGGCCATAGATTGTGATGAGAGGGGTGTTATTTAGCTTTATTAAGGAGGCCTCAGCACATTACGTACGCGGCTCACCTCAAGACACGCTGGCTTTATGTTGACTAATGCGGGCCTCCGAGCTGTTTGTCACTGTTGCTGTGCTGTGCTGTGCTGCTGTTTCTAAATGAGCCCCATGCTTTGAGACTGCCATGCCTCTCCGCAGGTGCCTCTGCTGCCTCTTGTTGGTCCTGAGTGTCTGCTTATCCCTCATCACTGGAGTGTTAAGGGATGAAAGATTGACATTGTTTTTGAGGGGAGCGTCTGAGATTGGTTTGGTGTCAGGGAGACAAACGAGTGGGCCTAGCGTTGCTACGCATGTGATGATAGATTGATAACAACAGGAGATGCTTGGATGAAACAGATTTTGAAAGTTTTTGAAAATTGTGAAATGCATTCTACTGACTCGTTAATTAAGAAAAGGGTACTCTTCAAACCTTTCGCCCTTATTAGTATTTAGGCGATAAATCTAGTGTTGAGACTGCCTGACTTACTGTTTTTCCTCAGCTGCTGTATTCTTTTACTCCAAACTAGCTTTACAATTTGTCTCAGTCACTCACTCGTTTCACAGTTTTCTCATTAAGTGTGTGTACGGTTCCAGTGTGGTGTGTTGCAGCCTGGAGAGAAACCTACTGAGCCAAGCCACTGGACTAGAGCTGCATCACTCAAACCGCAGGCTGCGAAATTGGCTATTGCCGGTCCATGGCACGGTCTCAGAGCAGGCTAAATAGAACACAATGACCATGGCTTTCACTCTGTGAAAATGAACAAAGTTCACTTCGACTGTCTCCAATCTGTCTCAGAAAAAACCTACAGTGCTTACTGATTTCTGAAGCATTTTACAATGCTGCAGATGAATAGTACTGTTTTTCACATTTGAGTAGATCTTTGCTGTTGCCCATTGCCATGTGCAACTGAGAATTACGTAAGAGTGAGGAAATCAAGACTGAGCCATGCCACTGGCGCACAACAATATGCTGAATAAAAATATTGCATTGCCGTCAGATAAACACATAAAGCCCACATAATTGAGTGGAAAAAAAATATTGTACTGTTTGTGAGAACGTCCATTACCATTATATCTGATAAACATTCTGAGGCTAACCTTTTTTCATCATGTTTTCAAAAGTCTGTTTGCCCTGAAGCAGAGAAGAGAGGTCTGCAATTTGGAGAGGGAAATGTTGTCTCTGTTTTATTTGATGAGCCACAGACCAGCTTTGCCCATTTGACTGCAACAAAATGAAGACTGTTTATTCAAATCTCGTCTCCTTAAATGTCATCTCGCATAGAACAGCATGACAATGGATGTGTAATATCATATGTAATGGTAAAGAAGCTAAACATATTTTCATAAAGGACACCCCAATTGGTTGCACAGAGTTCTGTCTGTGGTTTCACTTTGTGCAAAGCATTGGAAAACTTATCAATTGGCATACATGTACGTTCACTCCACCGTGGGCTGATACTTTCAGCTTCAACCAATCGCTACTGTTTGATAGTGACGTATGTTGCATGCTGGGGCACACCGTTTGAATTCAACATTATCACACAGCCCTTCTTCTAGTCACTGATTGGCCCGTCTAAGCTCAGAGACGGTGCGAACGGGAGTCTGACCGGTGGTGGAGCTTAATGAGAAAGCGAGCGGCAGCACTAGGTGGCGCTAGCCTAGTTAACTGCCTGTCTTATTAGCTATTGGCTATTTATTCAATCTGTCTTCAGGCTCTCCTGTGTCATTACCGCAAGCAAAAGTATGAAGCTAGATTGAATTAGATACTACATGTTGGTTACACAATTTCCGTTTGTACTAAGATTCCCTAAATACTACTGTATAACCAGATTGTTCATGGTTGCTCCTGACCAAACAAAGGCTTTGTAACAACAGACTCATCTATCTGAAAATATTAGCATTCTCTTTTTCTTTTAATATTATTTGTGAGGCATTTTTTTTAACTAATGCTCGGTAACATGTGAAGCTAAGCAGTTTTATGTGCAGTGAATTCCACTGATGATGACGTGGTCAAACCATCAGCATTGCTCACGTGAATCTTATCATATATTTTCCTCTCAAATAGACATCTCCCAAAAGTAGCTTCACAGAGGACTCTAAAACACAGTGCTTTCTTAGTATTCAGCCATATTTCAAGATGGGGGTGAACCCACTTCATTTTAGTTCAAACTGTCTACCCCAAGTAATCCAATATAATCAAGCCTGGTCCCTGCATGGCCCTGTCTCAAGCCATGGCCCCACTATTGATTTATGCCCCTCTGAAGTCGCTCTCCTCCAAGGCTGTCATGTTCGCCCATCAGTCAGCCAGCGCCTCAGGGGCAGGAAAGGATTTCAGTGATTTACTGGGATGTCATTACTTATAGGCAGGTGACACAGCAAACTCAGTGGCTCTCTCCCTCCCTCCCTCCGTCTCATTCGCTCCCTACTCGCTCTCCAGCTCCTCGCGGATGCGGCGAGCTGTCAATATCCCTGGTACTCCTACCTGTGCCTCCGTGATGAATTTTTAAAACCAACTTGCCCCTAATGGTGAGCAATGCCCAGAGCTACATGGGAAACAAACGTGGATTATTAATCTCTCTGTGCTCTGGGCTATTTTCTTTCTTTCTTTTTTACCACATACCTGTATATCTTGTGTCCCTATAAACCAGAAGTGTCCGTATATGTGTGTGTGTATAAATCAATGATGGCTGCGGTGCAGGTTTTGTCTACATTTGATATCTGAGCCCTAAACAAGACTGAGTCTGTTCCCACTCTGTTTCTGTCTGTCCTCTCTCTGATGCGGGGGTTTGGTTTTTTCCCCCTCTGTCATTTCCCTATCTATTTTCTTCTTCCACTTCTGCAAACTCAATTTTACAGCTGCTTAACATAATTCCAGAGTATCGCGGACGAGAGCAGCGTATGAAAATGCCATTCTGTTGACATGATGGCAGGCTCTTGCCTGCTGAGGCTATTGAAAAGATGCTGCTTGATTTATTTGTTTTGCTGAGCAGAAGCACTTAGTTACTGTGCCGGCTTCGGCCTCTATCTCAAGGGTTGAGATGAGATGGAACCCTTGCACCTGGTGTCAGCACAACAATGACACTGCATTTAAAAAAAGAGATAAAACACCTCCACATCAAGTCTATTTTTCAATGCTTTTCAGGACGTTCACGCTCCAAATAGCCGTTTCAAAAAAGCCCTTCAATTCCTGTCCCTGTCTGTTGCCTTGTAAAGCCACTGTACCATTTTTTGTGGGGAAAAGTCAATCTGGAGAGATTTTGGGGAAAGTAAGGGTGTTAACTTGCACATCTCGTAATTTTCAAGGTGGAATCTTCTTTTTTTTTTCCCGGTGCACATCCCAAAGCCCGTGTAGAATATCTATTAGTTCAATAAAACTCTAAAACAGCCTTGGCAACACCTTATAGGTGCCGGCTGAGCAACATAAATATTTAATGACTCAAAGCCATTGTGATTTTTTTTTTTTTTTTGCTGAGACAAGCTCGATTTCAAGCATGGGCAATATCATTACGTTTTTTTATTATTATTTTTATTTGGCTTCTACATTTTCGTCACCTTCCTGTATGTGCCAGACAGCTTGAGTGCCTGGTGTCTGTGGCTGTAAATCTTGCCGTGGTCTTGTTCTGCCCTGCTGCAGAAGACGACTTTCATTTTCCTGTTTAATTTTCTTTCCTCATCATTTCAGGGTTGTAGTACTGATTGATCACATAATGAATGGTAGTAAAGAGACAAACTGTGCAGCTTGACTGGTTAATATTAAATTGATGAGGTGAATAGGGGTAGGAAAGACTTGGGACTGAGTTGTCTTTGAGGATGACTTTCATGTTCAAAAATGTAGGACTAGAATGTGTTTCATTTCAGTTTGAAAACATAGAAATGTAGCCTATATGTTTGCACACTGGGTACATTTTTGTGTATTATTCAAAATTAGTTATTTATTATTATTACTATTATTATAGTCTGCTGTTCTGATCGTGTTTGCTGTCATCTTTTGGCGGTGGTGTGTGTGAGCATTTGGCAGAAAGTGTGGCAAATCACTCTCTTCTATGAGTCACCCTGGTTTGACAGTTAATGAGGACTATCCCCCTCTCCCTCATCCCTCATGTGCCCAGAGCACGTACACACAGACATGGACATGGACGTATTGACAGGAGACACACAGTGTCACACTATAAAACCACAAAGACATATAGGAGTGAGGGGCATAGGAGGAGATGGAGGGAATACGAGGGAATATGTTTAGAGATGAAAGGAAGCGAGGGATGGAGGAAGAAAAGGGGTTTCAATGGAGCAGTGGAAGAAAAGGATGGAGACAAAAATGACAGAGGGAGGACAAGAGAGAGAGGAGACAGAGTGTATGTGAAAGAAAGAGAGAGAGAGCGAGGGGGCACAAGGAAGTGGGAGAGGACATTGCTTGCTTGCTGCGGTCCTGCGTCACACACACTGCAAAGAACGTCAAGAAAAGACAAATTATTGTACCCACTTAGTGCTCTGCCTGTGGAAGGAAAGCCAGAACATTACTGAGCTGAATAGAGCCAGCCATCGAACTGCAGACTCATTCCACTGCAACGGCCTGGAGATGTGCTTAAATCTACCTCGCACCATATTCTTTTGAAAAGACTTCATCCTCTATGCTTTCTTTTATTATTCACCAACACCACATTTACCTTACACATTTAACGCTCGCATAATTGGCTGCTAGGATTTGTATCAAGGTTGCATAATTCCTAGATGCAATGTGCCTTTTTCTCCAGTAATGACAAACATTGAATTTCAAGGGAAACATTTTCCTATGGGCTCATTTTAGCCTATATGATAATGGCCAGTGTGTCTTGATTCACAAATGCAATTTTTCCCTCCTCTGTTCTCTGCACTGGTTCAGCAATTTTCTACCCTGGCATCTGACTTGAATGCCTTTCAAGGTAGATCAATCAGGCAAACATATTAGATGTGTTTTCACTATTGCAAGTCTGACCATGGTTCATTACAGTTCAGGATCAAACCAATTATTGAGGCTTTTGAATATTCTATTTATTTATTTGTTTGTTTGAAATGCATTGTTGTAGTGTTGTACCATAGAAATCACATATACACACACAGAAATCATATATTTGAAAACGGCTGTGTGTCTCCTATTTGATCAGATCTAGTTTTGTGTGTGTTTTACGCATCTTTTTCATCGGAGTACTTTATCCAAGGTTGTGGAGAGTAATACTCAGTATGCTGTGCATTTTATGTCCTCCTGAGACCATAATGGCCTCACGAGCCACTCTGACTTCATTGAGAGTCAGCTCTTGTCGTGATGTAATGACATTTATGCCCGCACTCTTGGGTAATATGGCTTTCAGAGAGAGTCACTCCAATATAGAATTATTTAATATAACCTTGAGTCTGCAACCTGCTATCTGTAAACATTCTCTTTTGACCAGTGCCATCCTTAAATGTAAGATAAAAACACTTGTGTGCATGAGGACGCATATGTGTGTGTGTGTGTGTGTGTCTGTGTGTGTGTGTGTGTTGGCACAGAGCTTTGTGCCAATAATCCACTCTGACTCATTCAGGCAGATAGTGTTGTGATCCACAAACTCTTGTGCTTGAACAGAGGGCTCTCAGTAGCTCTTGGGATATTGGCAATCAGCAGGTAAGTGACTATTAAAGGCTGATCCTCTCCACTTGTGCAGGGGGCTCGATTTTACTGTCAGTGTCTGAGTGCTCATTTTACACGTCCTCTCTTTCTCTCTCTCTCTCCCTCTCTCTCTCTCTCTGCTCTCATTCTCACAGGTCCACCTGTCAACGTCACTTGCAACATTTTTATCAACAGCTTTGGGTCCATTGCTGAGACTACAATGGTAAGTCTGATCCATCATGTTTTCAATAAAATGACCTATTGGTCTAAAATAGAACTGCATAGAACTGTATGGTAAAGTAGTGATAATAATTGTAAAAAAGTGGGCAGAGGAGAAATGCAGAGTATAAATGTTTGAACTTCTTCATAAATGTTATTCTGTAAAATGCAGATAGATAGATAGATAGATAGATAGATAGATAGATAGATAGATAGATAGATACTTTATTTATCCTGTAGGGAATTCAGGCAATTCTGGCATTTTCAACACTGCCATAGAAAAAAAAAAAAATTGTCATTGAATAGAATTCCCAACCAGTCTTCCGTGTCCTGGAATTGTGGCTCTTGTGCGCCCGTGCAGCCTGACACGGGCCTTTTGACACAAATGCGTAGTGGCAGGGCTCTGCGCAGTCACACTGCTCATGGTCGCATCGTCGCTAAGCTTTGCTCCGCTCTGCTGCAGCTCCTGCGCTTCTCCAGCTAGCCCAACAAACAAGGTGTGGAGAGAATACAGAACCCTCAACTCAAGCGGCTCTTCACACCTATTTTTTTTTTTTTTCATCCCCTTGAATGTCTCGCCTTCCCATAAAATGTTGCCAGCTACTAACATTTCAGAGGCTTCAGATGCTCTGAACACGGTAAATAAAAGATTGAAGGGGGTGGGGGCGTTGTGGAGGTGAGGGGTGAGTGTGTGGAGGGGTATAGGCCCTTGGTCTGGCTGGCCCGTGCCAAGTCGCTGAAGCTGAGGAGTGAGGGGGTGGGTGGTGGGGGGACTGCTGCAGACTGCAGAACCCTCTCATGCAGAACAAATGCTACATTTTCCAGGCTTTTTCTCCTCCACAAGCGGTGGAATTGATCCGAGTTGCTCGTACTCTCGTTCACTTGGACGACGAGCAGAAAAGACAGGGATGGAGTGTGGAAGAAGGCAGAGGGGAGGGGGGGATGGGCCAGGAGAGGAAGAAGGAAAGACAGAGCGAGAAGGAAAGACAGGGTGAAGAGAGAGGGAGAGGACAAGCGAACGCGTGAGAGCGCGAGAGAGAGAGAGGATGGCATCGATAAATCTTTAGCACATATAGGGCTGCAGAGAACAATATCTTGTGCGGTAATGATCCCGCCACTGCGGCCCACTGTGTGGATCCGTGGGTCCCCTCGGCCCCCGTGTTGGCCTAATTGTTTACCCTTCTCTAAAGGTACAGGGCTCTGTAGGAGTTGGCTTGGCTTTTTAATTAGCTCACCCGGCTGTTTTATTATCCTTCCGACAGGAAGAGGAGTGGACACATCAATTCTGAGGCCTGTCATATGACATATGAGCTGCCTTGGTTATGCCAGAGTCATGCAAGTGGAGGAAACTTTTTTCCCCCCTTCCTGTCTATTTTTTAATATGTCATAGTCAGGAAGGAGTTTGGCCCAGGGCTTGAATCACATTATGTGTGGGCAGTTGTCATAAATCAGTCCTGGATGCCTGGAGAAAGCGTACCCAGATAGAAGTGTTATTTCCATCTCAGCGTCCAGCTCCTGCTCATGATGAACCTCTGGCCGCTGCACGCTCGTTTTTGCCACATCAGGCGCTGGTTGAAAATAGCAGTGACTTTGCAGAGGGGAGATGCTTTTTTGTTCCTTCCTTAAGACGTCTTTTAGCTTGGCCCCCACTTTGGCTCCAGAAAACATATGATAAATGAGCCAGGCACTGCTCTGCTGTGCGAGGCATAATCCCATGGCATTTTTCGCAGTGTTTGTGATTCAGCACTCCGTAACCCAGCAGAGCAGATGTGTTTTCATAATAGGTGAGAAGTAACCTGAAAACATTTCTGCTCATGGCCCAGCCCTGTAATGTAGTTAATTTACGGTAGCCGGTTGTGGCGCTCGCTTTTAATTAAAGCTATTGAATCATCAAAATCGATAGTTCTGTGCACACCAGATATCATTTGCTCTGAATGGCAAACGTAATGACCTGGCTTGGGCTACTACGCTCTATCAAAACATTGTGAAATTCATTGGATAAATGGGTCACCTTGCATTAGGATAATTGCTGGAAAACGTCCTTGAATGTTGTGGCTGATTGCCATTCTAAAGGTCACCCACCATATTTTCGTCGTGCTGATAAGTCATCCCAAGGTGCATTACTGCCCAGACAATTTAACGATCTTCCGAGAATGAAACAACTGCATGCCTGCATCAAAAGGAATTGACAATTACGGCTGTGCGTTTAGCTGAAATGCCACTACGTTAAGGTTGGCGTTTTTTCCCTTCAGAGACCCCATTTGCTGCACTGTGTGAGCAAATAGCAATTATTGAATGTAAATTGGGGGAAAAGGGAGAGCGCCATTTGCTCCTGTTCTTTTCCTGGTACAGTTTAGAGCAAGCAGGAACCAACCCTTTAAGAAGGAAAAAAAGCACTACATAGAACACTTCGAGGACATGCACACACCTCGTAGCATACCGCACAAAATAATATGAGATGATTGACATTTGTGAGTGTTACTGTAGTTGTGTTCCCTTTTGTCTATTTATACCATTTCTGTCAGTACCATTGTACATTATTGGTAGGTGGATATGTGCAAAACCAGATTTGGAAATCTATAAATGGACAGTATTCCCTCAATATAAAGTGGGATATTAGTAGTTGTAATTAACTTGA
>JASCQY010000072.1:11176284-11187581 GCA_030264315.1 Sardinella tawilis | reverse complement strand
TGACATTTAACAAATTAAAGGCATACTATGCAAGCCTGTGATTTTTTATCTCCCGATAACCCCCAGCATATGAACCAGCGATGGTCATTTTCATGGAGTTACATTGACTAATAAGGTAATATACGTGATTTCAGCTTAATTCTAATTAGGTATTGTTTTATGCTAGCCGAGTCTTTCTCACTGCAAGTGCACTAACGGCACGGGGAAGCGATAGAGGCCAGAATGAGTCATACCATCTAAGTAACTACAAAGCTGGTAAATTAACCTGAAAACATTGCATAGTATGCCTTTAAAGATAGCTGTGTCACTATTATTTTTCCAAAGGGTGAGCACCATGCCTCTGACTCTGCTGGTGCCCCTCCAAAATGGTGCTCTACAGTACATCCGCCTGGTGTCCAGTGGCCTAACGTGATCCCTTGACACTGTTGGGCTTTTTCATTTCACATCCAGGACTACAGAGTGAACATTTTCCTGAGACAGCAATGGAATGACCCCCGCCTGGCCTACAGCGAATATCCCGACGACTCCCTCGACCTTGACCCATCTATGTTGGACTCCATCTGGAAACCTGATCTGTTCTTTGCCAACGAGAAGGGAGCCAATTTCCACGAGGTCACGACCGACAACAAGCTGCTGAGGATCTCAAAAAATGGCAACGTCCTCTATAGTATAAGGTGATGGAACCTGTCCCATAGACTCTGTTACTGTGATGCCTCATGTGGGTTAACCTACTGTGCTGTCTACTAATTAAGTATAATCAACGGCAGAGACTGTTTCAGAGTTGGCTTATCTGTTCCCACAGCGTTTCCCTTTTAACATTCCAAAATGTTATCTTAATGTAGGCCACCGGAACTAGTTTGAGAACAAAACAAGACGTTCAAGCATTGTTTTTGTTTTTTATCGGTCTATACATTCACTCATTGCAGGCAGCATGTTTTAACATGGCTGCAGAAAGGGAGTAGCTGGGGGTGCCTGCTAAAATCCTGTTTTACAGCAACTGAATGTTGGCTAAAGTATCCAGTCCTCTTTCACAGTCCCCTATTTGGTTTGTTGCTTGTCTTGTATCTTTTTCAGGCCAATATTCCACTGTTGGGCACTCCCTGTTAGATGGGATTGCGGTAAATAGCTTTACTGTTGGGAGAAAACAGGTTAAGAGCTGCACAGCCTCTCCTTAACTTGACACCATCAAATACACCTCTCAGATTGAACTGGTCCCTGCTTGTGAGCTCAGGCCGCTGTGGCTCTTGTGCACTGCCTGGTCGGAAAATTGCTGCTAAATAACTGTTACCGTTGCCACAGCGATGCTATCTCCGACCTCAGTAAGTGAAAAGGGCGGCTATGCTCCCGGGCTCTTTCTCTGGATGATCTGTGTGTCAGTTTACACGGCGGACAGGGCTTTATTGTTCAACACAATAAATATGGATCCGTGGCAGACTCTAAAATGGAAGCATAGCTCACAATTACCCTTAAAAAACTTATTTATTTTATTTCTCTATACATGCTATCTAACCTGTGAAAAGCCAATCCATTTTTAATATGAGATCTCTGAAGATGCAGTGAAGAGGCTGTGCTGTGGTGTGTGTACGGGTGAGTGTGTGTATGCGTGTGTGTGTGTGTGTATTTGTATTACTGATATCTGCTGCCTCCTGTCAACAGAATAACACTGGTTCTGGCATGTCCGATGGACCTGAAGAATTTCCCCATGGATGTGCAGACTTGTATCATGCAGCTGGAAAGCTGTGAGTATCCCCCTCTCCCCCCGCGTGTGTGCGCGAGGGGGAGAGCATTTATTTTGTGCAACAGGGATGGATGTCCCGCAGGCGTGTGGAGGAGAAATGATGAGCACTGCAATGATTTAGGGGCAGACTCAGAAGTAGACACAGCAGTCAATGAAGGTTGGGGTGGGCATGGCTCATCCGGAACCTTCTGGCTGCTGTCTCTTCTGCATTTGTAGGGTTTCTTTTTTTTTTTTAAGATTTTATTTCATTTTTGTTGTTTTTATTTACCCTCCTTTTTTGTTTGTTCATCAGGAATACTTTTCAGAAGTCAATTTTTTTTTTCAGTTCTAGGGTCTTTATAGTTTATGCTCAGCAATTCTGAGCGGGCAAGTGGCTTTGTTACCAGGAAATGACATACAAGGCAAGCCATCATGGTGTAGCCAGCTAGCCAGACTGCAGAGAAGTCTTTTGATTTTTTCCTTTTTCAATCTGTGAAATTTATCCTTGTTGCATTAACCACGACTATCCTCTCTGTGCATTTAAAAACTCTCTTCTCTAGTTGGATATACAATGAATGACCTCATATTTGAGTGGGACGAGAAAGGAGCCGTACAGGTGGCTGAGGGGCTGACATTACCTCAATTTATACTGAAAGAGGAGAAAGACTTGCGGTACTGCACCAAGCACTACAATACAGGTTTGCTCCTTCCCCGCCATACGTACGCTGGTTCTTTCTTTTTGGAGACTATTTTGCATGTGAGGCTCTCTCTATCTCTCTCTCTCTTTCTATTTTTGTCTTGCCGACCGAGTGCAGAGTAGCATACCCTCACACACACACACTCACTCACGCTCACACACATGCACGCACGCACGCAAAGGCAGAGGAAGCACGCAGTCTCTCAATTTTCTGAGATGCACTGTTGCAAAAAGCAAAAAAAAAGGCCCATGGTTTGGATAAACACAGAGAGATGTAGATCATAATCATTCTCCACTCATTCTTCATGGTCTCCTCAGTACAGCTGAAAAACCATCTGTCCAGTCAACTCAGCCAGTGTGTGATATTACACGTAAAAATAGCAAAAGGCTTGAAGGCCACCGAAGTTTACGAAAAATAGCACAGCAGTAGAACAGCTGGAGAAAAAAAAGATATAGTGGTGAAATAGCACAATTTATACTCTTCTATTAAAAACCAGTCTGTGGAGATACTAAATAAAGTCTTGTCCAAAACAGGAGCTCTTAAATGTTAGGGTGAAAGTTGTCCTGTTTGAAAAATGGTCTCCATCCCAGTCACGATCAGCTGCATTAAGCACTTGGACATATAAGGGCCAGCACTGCTAACTCTGAAAGAATACAATTTATTTTAGAAAAACTCTTGACAGTGTGCTGTCACATAAGCGACTGTCTGGATCCATTTCAATTTTCTATTTTTTTTAGAAAGCCGCCTATTGAAATACAGTATCTGCTTTGCGCCTTCTCCATTCCAAAATAAATCCTAGCAATTTAGGTGAGCTTGACACATAGTTCTCAGAGAATAGTGTCTCGTCTGACACAAACGCATATCGCAGCACACCTTCGGGCATTCAGCTCCCACCGTCGCGAGGATTTAACTTGGGCATTAACCATGAAGATTAGCTTGTGGAGACAGGGAAAAACTTGCAGGCGTACACACAGACGTCCACACGCGCGCACTCTGTCGCTTTCGAAACACACACACACCCCCGCAGTTGCACGACACACCCGGGTGAGGAACATAAAGGGCAGGTTCAAACCTGGCACGCACTGAGCCACATAACGAGCTTGTGGTCAGAGTGCAGTGACTGCTGCAGTATGCTGTCTCTGCTCGTCATCAGTGTCATCATTCTTTTTACGTTTTTTTTTTTGGTTCTCTTTTTTCGGGGAGAGGGGGGGGATGGCACAGACTCAGCGAGGGAGCCCTGTGTGGACCCCCCTGGCCGTCCCCTCTCCTTCCCTCCCTTCCTTCCTTCCTTCCTTCCTTCCTGGAGATCATGTCTTCCTCAAAGGACTACCGCCGTTTCTTCACAACCAGCCCCCATTACCGCCCAGCCATACCGCACTGTGTGTACGTGCTCCGCCGTTCCCCAGCCTAGCAGTAAAAAGCAAACGGGAGGGGGGGGATTTCAAATGTCCTTCTCTTCTTCTATTTCTTTTTTTTTTTTATTGTTGTCCTCCTCCTTCTCCTTCCTCCTCCCGTCTTCTCCTCAGATGTATTAGAAGCCGTCTATTGTGATTTGCAGAGAACATTCCTCGGCATCGCTGCCTTGCACTTCAGCATCCCCTCGATGTTTACTTTACTCTCCCCGTCTCTACACCTATCCCCCCGGCCCCCTTCTTTCTACCTTTACCCCCCCCCCCCCCAAAAAAAAAAAAAAACCTCAAACAAAACCAACCAAAAAAAACCCACCCCCACCACCTCGCTTTCCCTTATCTGTTCACCAAATCTTCTTTTTGTCGCCCCCACCCTCCCTACCCCCACACCCCTGTTGCGATGTCCTGGTACCTTGTTGTCATTTTAATTATTGTGCTGGTGCAATGCAGTGTCACCACGGTGTATTATCACTTGTTATTCAGATGGTTGTTTTCGATCAGCAAACACGATTATCTGGGGAAAATTGTTGCCTTTCTCTCTCTCGGCTCTCTGTGGTACAGAACCCCACAGAGGAGAATTACTGGGTGTCTTTTTTTTTTTTTTCTTTTGCCTCACCGAGGAAAGTCTGATCCTGATTTTGATATAGATGAACAGCACCTGGACTGCCCTGGAGTGTGTTTCTCTGTATAAATCAAAGGCAATAGAACATTCTCCTTCCTCCCAAATTACCCATTGTGTTTCGTGTTTTCCTCTCTGTGTGTTCTGTGTGTGTGTGTACGTGTGTGTGTGTGTATGTGTGCATAAATATATTACCTTCCCTAACCCCCACCTTCCAAAAAAAAAAAAAACAAACAAAAAAAAACTGACGCGATCATGAGTGGTTTCTGTATTACTGGCCAAACAAAGCGGCGGATACAGAAACCCCAGCACATTTGATCTCACTCCCCCCCAGCCCGTCCCTGTTGATAGTGAAAGCATGCTTGTGTGTTCTGCACCATAGGAAAGTTCACCTGCATTGAGGCCCGATTCCATCTGGAGAGGCAGATGGGTTATTACCTCATTCAGATGTACATCCCCAGTCTTCTGATTGTCATTTTGTCATGGGTGTCCTTCTGGATCAACATGGACGCTGCGCCCGCTCGAGTGGGCCTTGGCATCACCACGGTGCTGACCATGACCACGCAGAGTTCTGGTTCCCGCGCCTCCTTGCCCAAGGTGAGTCCGAAACAAACGCTGCCCCTTCTGGCTGGAGGGTTGGCATGGCCTAGTGTGGTGAGAGTAAAGTGGTTGAAGGTGAAACTGGTGAACTCTGAATTCAAGGTTTACTTTGTTGACTTTGGTAAAAATGTCTACATGTCATCTAAGACTGTCTGACTGATTGAAAATAGTTGAGTTTCCATCCACTGTTTACTAAAACTAAAAAAAATTGACATCAGAACAGAAAATCCAAGGTGTAATGATTTAAATTCAAATTCTATTCAGATTTGGGGGTTAGAGGGGTAACTTAACTCATATATTACATCGGATGTACTGTATTTGTATTAAGCATTTGCTAAGATTTTATGTATCTATCTAAGTTGTGGTGCCAACCCACAGCTGTTCACATTTCAGTCTTTGATTAGGGTAGTGCCCATTCCTGTTTTGCATTTCAAAGTGAAATGTTGATGGACTAAAAATTCATTAGCTGACTTTTCATAAATGCCCTTAAAATCAGTTGGATGGAGAACCAGCTATTTTGATTTTTACAAAGGGAATTAGGGATACCAGTGTGGGGAAGATCACACCTCAACTGACAGGTGAAGCATGCTCCTGGCTGAGCAGAGGTGACGTGAACATGACACAAATAAAGAGACAGATAAATATTGACTGTACCACATTAACAAAAATGCAGTTGTATATCAACCCAAGGGTGCCTTTTGAATACAGGACACAGGCTTTGTGCACAGGTTATCTGCATCATGGGGGGCACTTCAAGGGTTGCCAAAAGTGGCACTTCACCGGGGACAAAAAAACTAATTGTCACCCCTAGAGTTTGCCAAGTAACATTGGCAATGGCTGGACGGACCATGCACTCCATTGTGAGTGTCAGACATAAACAGGGACGCAGACAGACAAATGAGCCGTGCATCTATCCATGTGATGTGGCGCTGGATCACTGGTGCTACGAGGCTGTTTGCTGGTATGGTCCCCAGAGATCTTGTTAAGATCAATAGCATCATTAACTCAACTAAGCACAAGGACATGTCGGCTAAACACCTGGCCACATTACAACAGAACGCTTTTCAATGTGACAATGACCCCCAACCATATCAACACAAGGCCTTGCACTGGAAGGGGGGAAAAAAATCTTCCTAGGAACCGCAACGTTGATATGACACAAAAAGAATGTATATGACACAGAATAAAAGTCCCTTGACCTGGTGGTGGGTCTACTTGGTGTATTGGATGTGGCGATGCATTTCCCCCCATATACAGTATTTACTTTTCCACCTCCAACATAGGGACTGCATGCCCCTGCTGGTCAGAGGCAGGATCCTGGGAGGGACTATGAATCACTATCCTGCCTATGGTCATTACTGACCTTATTCTGTGTCACTGAAAAAGGGTATGATTCTGTGAGTTTCCAAATAATGGAGGACTGGACTGCGGATGATAGATATAGCTGTCAGTGATGCAGTATGTTTGGATAAATGAACTCATACTTCATGATCAAATATTATTTTCTTTAAAATAGTTCAATATTTTAGTTAATTTATAAGCATAATGATTATTCATTGTGGTTTTCATTATTAACATTTTCAGACATATTTACAAAATGAAAAACATCCTTGTACCTGTAAACTCCTGGTGCAAAAATGAACAGAATGTAAAAATGTTGTCAAATACAATATACTGCATCTGTCAGTTATTATCATGTTATGCAACATATTCATTTCCAGGTGCTTGAGAAGTAGTAGGAAATTCCCAGCTAGTTGTACAGGTCACGTCAACATTCCATGCATGCTGCTATTTAATGATTCATTGATTCTTTGATATTCACAGATGTAATATGACATTTTGAGAATGCCATGATACAAACATTTCATTTACACATTTATTTTAGACATTAAGAACACTTTGGCAAGAAACAAACATTTGGCACATGATGTCAACTGTAATGTAAATGCATTTGAAACCGTCACCATAGCAATGTACCGTATGACTGCATCAAACAGAACTGAGCCACAAAAGGAGGAGGCTGAGAAAACATGCTTAGGCAGTAGAGCTCAAGCCATTCCTTATGAGTCAGATCCTATTTATGCTTCTCCTTGTTGCTATTGGATCTACAGTCACCCAGTAAAGGGATACTAGCAGCACCAGTTGCTCTTAATCGAGCTAACAGACATGAAACAAATTACGACTCTAAGGAAACATAGAACAATGGCCACCTCTGCCACCTCCCCTCCCCATCAATACAATAGAGGCCCCAGTCAATGCTGAAAGCTTGTGCAATAACAATTGGGAGGTTAACCTGCAGGAGATCTCAGATTAATTCGCAATGAGTGGTCAGCACAAAAGCCACAAAAACACAGCGGAGTGAACTGTGCTGGGTACATTAGCCATGAATAAGAAAATCATTCAGACTGTGATCCTGTCAAAGTCGAGCATGAATTGGCTCCCAGTTGAAGCGATCCCTAAATGTGATTAATTTTGCATGTCAGTTAATGCAAAATTGATTCAGTGCATATTGATTGTTACACAATGGCTCTCTTTTATGAATCATGACTGATTGCTTTTCAACCGCCTATTGATTGCTGATAAATTTTTCTTTCATGCCATGTGCTCAGGCTTTGAAGACAAATATTCCCCAATCGTTACAGTTCAAGGAGCAGTTAAAAAAAATATGTGACAGAAATCATCCATGGGATGCTTATCTTACAAGTGACAAATGACAAATATCTACTCATGTCGATTGGATGAGCACACAATAGTGGAAATGAAAATAACTTTTTATTCCATTTTAAGTCATTGTAGGTCTCAGTTTGATGTGGATAACGTGTCCTGAAGGTGAATACAAAGTAGCACATCTCAGTGTAAACACAAAACATCTTTCTCTCAATCTACCTCTCTCACTCTCTCTCTCTCAACAGAGGATAAAGGGGAGTGATTGCGTGTGTGGCTGGAATTGTGTAACATCCAGGGGAGACTCAATGCGATTTTTTTATTATTATTTATTATTATTATTCTTTATTTATACATATTTTTTTTGGTTTGTTGACATTAGGTGATTCATGTGGTCTGAAAATGAAGCCACTGAACTGTGAGTCCTCTGCCATTCGGCTGTCACAAGAATGATTGCGCAACTCGGTTGAATGAAGGTGCTCTCTCTCTATCTCTCTCACACACACACACACACACACACACACACACACACACACACACGTGCAACTGGCTGCACCAGTGTGACTGTGTGTGTGCGGGGGGGTTGGGGGGGGGGCTGCTTCGGTGTCAGGGAGGATGGTGATTCAGACCCTATGCTGACACTTCTGCATTCGTTAGTGGCTCCCTGTCCGTGTCTGCTACATACAGGGCATCACGCAATCATTTTAATAATAACTGTTTTTCTTATAGCATGCCCACTTTATTCCAGGTCCACTACAGGATAGGCATTATATTGCCATTGCTAATTCACATGCTATAGTAAATACATTGGCCAGATTATGTCATTTACACTCACTAATCAGCTCATCAGGTTCATTGCAGAATAATGTCTATGTGCTGACAAAAATGTAAAAGTTGTAATAGTAGTAGTAATAATTTGACCAATATGTCTAGTTTTTTTTTTTTTTGTCTTTATCATATATTAGGCAAGGATGATGCAAGCGTTCATATGTCAAACTGCTCTTACACGTAACACTTCTCTGGGGACTTCCTGTCCGAGGCGTAAAGGTTCAAGCTGAGCGGTGTGTCGGCTCGGAGTGCTTGACTTGCATCATCTCCAGTGACCGTGCCTCCTGAACCATGCCTTCTGTAATGCCACTTCACCGGCAGTCAGGGCACCTTTTGGTCAGTGATTTGTAATTCAGCATGAGTGTCCTCCAGCCCGACAGTCCAGCCAAGCCCAAAACAAATGCCATTCTGAGGCATCTTGCGAAGACTCCCCGAGTCCGGTCCAGTCAACCATGTGTGGAAGGTCAATGAGTTATCTTTGGGTAATTTAGCTCTTGTTTTACAGAAAAAAAAATACTGAGGGCCTGGAAGAGGGTACTCTGAGGCGGTTGTACTTTAAATATTAAAATAGATGTGATTTATTCAGAAACCTTTTGATGTTCTGTACTGAGTTAAGTGCTGTAGTCTGGCTTCATACCTTGCCAGCTCCATGGAGAAAACACCTCTTGGGCGTTATGGATCATAATGGATTCCAGTCAGCCACAATCCAGTCTGGCACCATCTAGAAAACTTTTTTTTCTTTTCCTCCTCTCTTCTTCCTTCTTTTTTCTTCTTCTTTCTCTTTCTTTTCTTCGCTTCTTTTCTTTCTCCTTCTGAGCTCTTCTCTGGACATGACTCATCAGTTTGAGCTGAGGTTGAGCAGGCAAGCGGGTGACTCAGCTGATGGAGCTGGCAAGCTCGGCCTGCGTCCGCCATCTTGTTGGTCTCTCTACCCCCCATGCCAACCCTGTTGATCTCCCCTCCATCCTTCCTACCCAACCATCAATCAATCCATCCATCAATCCATGCCTCCGCCCATCTGGCCATCTCCACCTTTACCCCCCCACTGCAACTTCACCTGCTCTCCTCCACACACGTCACCCCGTCCCGCAGGTGTCCTATGTGAAGGCTATCGACATCTGGATGGCCGTGTGTCTGCTGTTTGTGTTCTCGGCTCTGCTCGAGTACGCCGCCGTCAACTTCATCGCCCGACAGCACAAGGAGCTGCTCCGCTTCCAGAGGAGGAGAAGACACCTCAAGGTAAACTAGCGCCTTGCACGCACACAGAACACACACGCACACACACACACACACACTTTCTCTCGCACACACACACACACACACACACTTTCTTTCTCTATTTCTCACGCACATACACAACCACCATACCTCAGTGAAACACCTCTCCCTGCTCTCTCTCTTTCTCTCCTTCCCCAGACATCATGTAAGCCCAGAGATACTCTTAAATATTCAACAAGGTTAAATATTCAGTGGAGTGAAAAACTCAGTGGGCTTTCATGTTCCTGTGTTTGCGTTTAGTGGTTGCTAAACACACAGGGAGTGAATATTTTAGCACTGGGGCCGATTCAGGGGAAGGTCTAGTCTGAGGCCCTGTCACTTCATCAAGGCTTACTGACTGACTGATGGACTAAAGGGAACTACTCCGTCTATCTATCTATCTATCTATCTATCTATCTATCTATCTATCTATCTATCTATCTATCTATCTATCTATCTATCCATCCATCTATATCCATCAATCTATCTATCTTTCTATCTATTTATTTATTGGTCTCTAAAGGTTTTTGTCGGGGACTGGGGAAAGCAGAGGACGTCATCAATTCTCACGGATTCTATTCGAACTTTGACCTTGTCCCTGCTCCTCCGACACCCCCCACCACCACTACTCAGTAACTCTCTGTTTACAGGCTTGCTGCGGCTGTAACACTGCCAAAGGGTCCCTAAGTGTCAAATCAATGGTCGTTATGGGTCCAACGAGTTTCAGATCAATTGTGAGCCATACCACCTCACAGGGAGGCAACAGCCACCCACCCTGAGGGGATCACAGGAGCTCATCCATAACTGAAGCTGCCACGGTGTTGACTCAGAAAGGGCAAAGAATCACTACAGTGTAAATGGACACACTAGATATGAGATACTGCATGTCTGAAGGAGAAAGACATTGAAGGCATAGAAGGAAAAAAGAAAGGGGGGGGGGGTGAAAGGGTCCTAATTTTAATTCTGAGCAAATGTAAAGAGGTACAGAAGTTGCTAAATGAGGCAACAGCAAAGTGTCTTTGGCATGAACTAAAGCTGTTATGTAGTCTGTGGATAATATTGACCTTGCTCATACTACTACTAGTATTAAATAATGGCTTTGTTAATTATTCAATTAGCTTCATTTTGATCCTTATCTCCCTTTTGCACTTTGCCCATCATTGACATTAGACTTCATAATAGGAACTCCCTGTCAGGTGGGATGGAATGCAGGTGTGTGCACACAGTCATTTGACAAGTATGAAAAGAAAAGAAAACAAAAAAAAAAACAACTCCCACTAAATGTGAAAACCTGTCTGTCTTGATCTCCTCCATCTACCCCCAAGGGGCTGTGTGTAATAGGTGTGACTGATGCGGCTAGATTAGTCTCTGGTAATGTCAGTCTCCAGGTAAGTCTCCTGCCCATGGCACGGCCCCACACAGGGCACACGCATGCAGAGGCTCTGGGAGCCATGGCTACCGCCATCTGGTTTGGAGGCCGTGGAGCGGAGGCTTCAGTCCCTCTG
>JASCQY010000072.1:11156963-11169252 GCA_030264315.1 Sardinella tawilis | reverse complement strand
TAACCCTAAGGCCCCCCCCCCCCCCCCCCCCCAAATAACCCGGACCTGTGCAATAGCAATGCAGTCAAATGCATGATATCATGAATGTGGCAATATATTTACTGAAAAAAAGAAAAGAAAATACAAAAATGACTGAGTAAACAGACTTTTGCAAATACATCAGAGACCATCTGAACTGACTGACCGCTGAATATACTCCTTCAAGGAGTAGAACATTCAAGAGACAGTATCTTTTTTGCAACTGGAAGACATGCTCTGCATTATATGGATGGGAGGGGGGATCATACAGCACTGTAATATATCACATATCTATCTTTAAAAAGACAAGGAAAAAAAAACTATTTCTTCCAGGAAAGGTTGCTGGACTTTGAGGGGTTCTGAAGGTTTTAAGGTAGTCTGGTGCTTCCATAAAAGATATGATGCAAGGACCACCGGGTCCTCCTAATGCTCACTGCGCTACAATATGTGTATTGCAAGCACTTGTCAAAGCTTTCCCTGAATCTTGGATGCCATGAGGTTGACTCCACTTCTATATACATGACGGGAACATGACGTGTGCAAGTGGAAAAGAATACTGTTTATACAAGCTGTGTTCCTTTATCTTTCCTTTCTGTTTCTGCTCGATGACATAGTATTGATTTATGTGCCAAGTAAACATCATGTTGCTGTATTTTATTTTTTTTTTGCTCAACTTCTTGGAGTTGACTGAAGAGGATAAAAAAAACACTCCTCACATGGCATTCCTTCATTGTTACATTGATTTGTTCATACGCCTATTTTTGACAGATTTCGTATTTACAAAAAAAGAGAAGAAAAACAAAGAAAAAAAGGATGAAAAACATATATCTGTATGGTGAAATTAATATCAAATCATTGATTACAGTCCCGAGGGGAATATAAAAATAAACTGTCGCTCCCCAGTGGCTTTGCCATAAGCTCCACTGGCGATCTTTCATGTGCTGCTCACGTCAACATTTTGAGAGCCTGTCATTCTCTGGAGGAACGGAAAAAGGGAGACTGAGATGCGAGTGATCTTTCCAAAAGGTCGAGTTCCACCCTTTATTTAACCCCACTGTCATTGAATACATTACATTAATGTACAGTATCTGGACAACAAGCTGTCAATGTCATTTTTTCTAACTTAATTACAGAGCAACTGAGCCAGTGTTTGAAAACAGTAGTCGAACTGCATTTCTAAGGAATAAAAAGTGCATTGATTAAAGCCAGACTTATACCAATTTAAACAGACTTATCGACCAACACATAGTATTCAATCAATGACATAGAAGACAGAACACACATCTTACAGTGTATGTAGAAAATTCATTGCTTTCATTTATGTATTCTTTTTCACCAGGCTTCTCTATGCAAATAATATATTATATATGCAATTATTTTCAGCTTTACCATGCCAGTGACCCCAAGAGGGGTTTTGTGGATTTATGTGCCATCAAGTTTTATCCAAAACATCAGAGCACTTATTCCTGGAAATAGGAGCAAGGGGGCCTTGGAAGGCTTGGTGTTCTGCCTCATATATGATTCTGCCAACTCATATGATTCTCTAAGAGTAGCATTTATAATCAGAAGTCACTTTTTAAGGCATCTCAGTTGAACTATGCATGGATAATATTTCTTTTTTTTTTTCTTTTTCCAAATCTGACTGAATTACGTTATGCATGGATTACCTCATTGTTACAGGTTGTTCACTTAAACAAAAAAAAAGATAATATTCACCATTTTGTGCAAAACTGATTTTGTAATTCAAAAGATTTTAATAAGGTGGTCTGCTTATTTATTTATTTATTTTTCTATTTATTTTTTCTATTTATTTATTTATATTATATTTGTCCATATATTTTATGTTTAATGCTTTCCTGTGTCATGTTGACTAACATGATGTTGACGATTGATTTTATTTTGGCACTGCATTAAATATTTCAGGTAGCATCTGTAGCATGTTGGCATATTTAATTTTATCATTACTTGGCAGTTTTACTCATGCTTTGTTATCCAGTTGTTTATTTTCATAACCAAAGAACTACTTTGCTACTTTCATTGCCTTGATGGGAGATCCTTTTCAACTATGCTATCTTTCATTTAAGTTTCACTTGCATTTATGCCCATATATTTCTATATTTCACACAATCCAAAACATTCATGTAGTTCCATTCTTTTTAAAAGTGTATGGGGAATGGTGCATTCACCACAACAAAAATATCTAATCTCCCTCTAAAAACTAGACCTTCAATAACCCTCCTCTTTCAACATTTATTTGACCATTTTCAACATGATAATCACTGGCAAATGTAAAGATATCATACCAATTGCGACAAAGTTATGTCCAATAACATGAAGTGTATATCAAATTAGAAGGGCTGTTTTCTACTGGCATTTCACATCTCATAATAATCCCGAACCGTCCGTTATTGAGGGTTATTTTGATCAAAAAATTAAAATGTCTAAGCATTGGGATTATAATTCATACAAAAGTTGAAAGGAAAGCTGCATTTGCTAAACACAAACAGAGTTTGAACATCTTCTGAACATTGCGTCACTGAAGGTCTTTACTGTATAATCAGGTAGCAGAAGTGTACACGAGAAGAGCAGAGTCAGTGCAACATGCAGCAATACTGATGGTCCCAGATCTTTGGAAACACAGAAAGCATTAGTGGATTGAGGTAAATGGGCGTAAACAGGAAGAGTAATTTAACAGATTTGGTTCATCACTACATCCACCTGACTTTCTTTCATCTCCAAACTGTTCTGTTTGTCTATCTTCGACAGTAAACAGGCTATGTTGTTTCTGTTTTGAAAGGAGATGCTTGAGAAACAAACAAAAAGAGCAACAGCAAGGTGGATGCTGTGTGACAAGAGTTACCACTGCTTCACTGACTGCTTGTCACCCGTGTCATGACCGGCCTGCTAGAATGCCCACTGGATTACCATGGCAACACTGGTTCAACTCCTCTTGTCCCCAGTGTTTAGAGTTTTTAAAGACTACTCAAGGTCACTATTCCTAAAGCAACCTAATGCTGGATCGAGATCAGAGGAACTGTATATGCAATTTTGGAGGCTAAATTTTGAAGGCTAATTGTCAATTAAATGTCTGCACCAATTCTTTAAATCATGAATTTATTAGGCATGATTTGAGTTCTTATATTTTTACTCCATTATTTTTGTTCTTTTTCTTATGAACTGAATCTAAGCAATTTGTGTACCTACTCAAAGACAGGCATGGTCATTCTTGAACCTCTGTGAGTGATTCAAAGGGAAAGTTTTATTTTTGCACAAGTTGGTATGGCCTTAATTTTGGTTTACATGCTTATTTTGTGTGGGTTGGCACCAAGTGCACATCTTAATTTGCTAATTCTCATATTCCAAGAGTGCACTTCAAGGCAGGCAAAAAGTTCAGCAAAATCCTTTTTATTTTTTAATTTCTAAATCTAAAACACTGAATATTTTGCATGGATATAAATACAATGGCAGATATTTTTGGCTTGTACAGAAATGTGAGCAATTTGATGAAAAAAGGAATGTATAATTTCTGCTGTATCTGTATATAAACAAAATATTTATTGAACTATGTCATTAATGCTAATTCTAATTCTACTATTAAAAGTTTTCTGAACAAAATTCTCCCATTTGTTTTTGAACATTGTTAAGGTTGCTGAAGTTGGACCATTGTTTTCTGTCACTCTTCTCAAGGATCTATGTAATCAGAAAATATTAAAAGTAAACAAAAATGAAAAACTACTGCCCTAAATTGTATTCCTTCAAAGATAAACCATATCTATTGGATAAATCATTATTATGTACATTATTATGTCTGAAAGTGGTGTTTAATATTCATGTAAATGGATAGCCTATGGGTCTACATTCTATGAAAATGTCTTCATCAAACACACTCACTGTATCTGTTTTTTTAAATACAATCATTGCAAAACCAGAAAGTAGTGATACACATCACCCTTGTAGCCCTACATTGCTGGAGATGTTCTAATCTGACTATAAAATCAAACTGGACTGGTAAATGTGAAGATGTTGTATAATGTTTGACATTTTTGTCATGCATATCATGGATAACCTGCTTAGTTTCATGACAGCCTATTTATCAGAAGCATATAAGGCTGCTGTAATTTCACAATTGATTACTCAATGTTGATCAGAGTTTCCCACTGCCCTAAAACTCTAGCCTAAAATGCCTTGTTTTGTCAATGTGAAGAGGATATTTTTTTTACAGTCAAAGACAGTAAAGAAAAGGGGGAAAGCTGCAATCAAAGGAAATAATTGATATTAACGGTATTGATCAGTTAATCGATACATTTGTGTTGTCCTAAAAACAAATCTAACTAAAATCTTAACATTATCCTTTTTTCCCCCAAGTAGTTCCACTTCCACTGTTAGCAAGATTAAAGAAGGAAGCTGACAGAATTTTGGTTTATAACCTAAAAGCTGGAAATGCACCATATGCTTTAATAAGTGTTTATGGAATCCAGAGAGCTCTCCCAACTCAGGCTGTTGTCTCGGCTTGGCCTCCGGGCACTGGGGTGTTCATACATATTTTGGTCACATCGTCATCAGTTTTTGAGCAATGCACCGTAGGCAGTGTACACTTCAATTAAGGACCTTGGCCTAGCTGCTGCACTGTTGCTGCTGTTTCTCGGCATTATTTTGTTTGTTTGATTTTTGTCTGCAGCTCTGGCTATGTTTAGCTCCTTGATTCTAACGCTCACCATATTTAAGGGACTGTAAGATTAGGATCAGAATTTCTGATGAGGTTGCACAAGACTTACAGTTTGATATTAGAAAGTTTAGTGATTGCAGTTTCATAACAGGATATTGTTATGCTCCAAAAACTATAAAAACATATTTGTAATCTGATAATACCTTAGTAGGTCCCTTCGCTCTCTTCTATACATGAACTTAGCTTCTCTCTTTGAATTTTTACATTTCTGTTACCCTTCTATTTCTTTCTTAGAGAACACTGCAATTTCAGTTCCTGTGCTAAGACTATGACTGGACTTTGACTTAACTTAAAGGAGATCAGCAAGTCATATGGTAACATCTGACATCTACTTCATTATTTATAGCAAAGGTTTGATATATCTATTCTTTAAAGGTTTGTGATAACCGTGAAATGTGCAATAAAGGTTGTCTTTTTAACATGCCATTGCCATTGTTATGTGGGATGTCCTACCTCTGGCAAGCAAATTATGCAAGGGGTTTCTGACCCACAAAGGACTGACTGAATCAATTCAACGGACTCTAGCTCTAGCTGTCCTCCATCCTTCCCCTCACCCCTGCATCACCACCCCCCCCCCCCCCATTCTTGAGTGGGTTGTGTGTAGCTTATAACCTCTAAACGCGGCTCCAGTACACACACACACACACTGCACACACGTGCACATGCACACACACGCACACACACACACACAGCCATCCAACCCACTGGATTTACGCTACAGTGGGACTATAATGGCACTGTAGCGGACATGGAAAACCACCTCGGGGTCCAGAGTCAGTGAGACATGAAGGCTCTGACAGACTGAAATATGCTTCCCACAGTACGAAGAACAAATCCTCTCCTCCCCTTTTTATCCTTTCCCTCTTTAGCATGTAGCCCACAGACGCTCCCCATGTGAGACACACTCAATAATTAGCTCTTGACAGAAAAAAAGAAAAGATAGAGAAATAAGACTACCACAATATTTTCAGGGTTACACAAGAGTGTGAAGGTAACAAAGAATAGCAAGAAAATGTCTGTGTTCTATTTCTTTCCCTCTCTCTCTCTGCCTCTGATTTCTCTGTTGGTCTGCCTGTAATTCTTCACCCTCCCACTTGGAACCTGAGAGCCTCTGAAGTAGCCTATATGGACAATTGACTGCCCAGTTCATAAAAAAAGCCCAAATTACTGAGTGCTTATTTGCTTTCATCCTCACAATCTTCAGATGCTTTCCCCCATTTATTTCTCTCCAGATATGTTGTGTTGCAGACTCATTGGGCCATGGGCTTTTTTTATGGGGTTTCTGTCCAGCTGGGGGTCCGTCTGCTCTGTGGGTCGATGCCAGCTGTACCAGGCCATCTTGAGCCAATGTGGGTCACGGGTTGCAGGCCTAAAATACACGACAAGCGCGACCAAGGAAAGCAAGCAGCCCAGCCCAGCCCAACACATGAATACCAATGCGGAGCCACCTGCTGACCAGGGAGAGAAAAAAAAGAAAGAAAGAAAAAGCGACCCCCATGTGCCTCCTATCCAATCCAAAAAGCTGGCACCATCCTCAAATGTATTCAGATTTCTTAATCCCATTTCTTAGCTGTCTCAGCTCCCAAGGGGCTAGTATCCTCACGTTACGAATAGGAAATGAGCCTCAGATTATCTGGCTCACTACATAGGTGAATAATTATATTGTGCTGCAATGAATGTTGCAGTGACTCACAGAGAAATGTGATGATTACCGAAGGATTATATTTGTGGTTTTACCACAATAATAAATATAAACCAACAGTAAATTCCACAGTGGGCTTACCATTCATTTAATTTAAATTATCATAATACTTTAATACTTCCACTGACCAATTTAGTAAACAAAAGCTATTATGGAAAATACGGTTTCATCCATAATTCATAGCATTTATTCTTTATTGAATTTGGGAAATATTTAGGGGAGTGTGCACCCTGTAGTCAAAATAGATGTAAATTTCTCTCATTTCTTTATTCATTAGAATACTGCCATCACTAGGGCTAAGCGGCATGCATTGTTGGCTTTTATACAGTTGGCTGAACAGGGTATTCAACTTCTGCATGAAGTTCACTCTTAAATTTTTAAGGTCATTGCAAGGTAGGCTACTCCAGCGAGATGTTGTGGTCCTTAACATTTGAAGCTCTAACTAGTAGCCTACATCACTTTTGGGGTATGCATTGGTCTAGATGCTGTCTTCAAACCCCATTTCCATGCCATAGGCCTAATCTTGTGCAGAGCACAGTGTCTGGATTAAACCTTTTGTTGATAACACAGCAGCATAGAGAAAACAGGCTCAAGGCTATCCGTCTTAGTATTTTCAATAAATAAATTAATAACTCTGCAAGAATGTTGTACATGTAGGCTAACCTACCTGACATGTTAGATTAGAGACAGAAGTACTTTGGTTACACAAGAAAAGGACTTAGGGTTACACGGAACGCTGTAGTCTAATGTTAGATTTAAAACTTTCACAAATGCAATTTATAGTTAGATGTAGGCCCACATTAGCCTACCTTTGAATTTAGCTTAACAACCTAACTTTAGGTAGTTCATTAGGATACTACACAACTTACTTCATACTCTACGTTTTTTATTTTTTAAATTTAACCGGATTCGGTCAGGTGGCAGAATTTGTAAAAGGCACACTTACAGCATGAGGCAGTCAGTCTCAGAGACTTCGAGTTTCTTTTTACCGCAGTTCTCCATACTGCACAGGGCACCACACACATTTCGCATTAGCTGTCCGACAAACAGTCTATGCTCATAACACGTTCCCGCCTTTTACCGTCAATGGCTCCCACTCCCAACAAAACCGTCTCTGACAAAACAGAAAACACCTAGCATTTATCGGCCTCGCACCATACGTGAGGACGCGCGAGCGTGCGCACTTCATAATTATGTCCACAAACGGCAAAATGAATCCTCTTTGGACGACATGCAGTAGAGGACTACATATCATGCCTTCATGGAGAAGGCCAACAAAGGCCCCGGGTGACCATCCATCCTTAATTCAGTTGCTTTACATTACCTTTGGTTTAACAAAAAAAAGGAACTTGAGGTAAATTAAATCAGGGATTTTTTTGTTTCGTTTTTAAATCTAAGACAAGTAAACTCATCAGGTTGACAAATAATCCCAAAACATTAATTAACCCTCCCTGGGCTAGCCAGTATGAACATCTGGGAGAATTCACTTGAATCTCTAATGTGAAATGGATGAAAGTTAGTCCATGTACACAATCAGAGCACCAAGCTTCATGTCTTGCAACAGGAAAGAACTGAGGTCCAAAAGCTGACGTTAAAATATTATACCAAGTTTATTTGTTCTCTCAACAGTGGAGTTGTTTGAAGTGCAACAGTTAAAAGGCAAACAGGGTTTTTCTGTATTCCCCATGCTAAAGAGTCTTCTGTACACAACCATGATCCAACTTGGCAATAATTCCAAATAAAACCATACCTGCATTTAACCTGAAAGCGGGTGCTAGCAATACACAGTAAAAACACGTTCCTTTAAGAAACAAGGAGAGAACGCTAAAAACCAGACTCTTGATTTCATGTGTTTTTTTTTACCTTCCCCAATTCAAGTATTTTTTTTCCTCCATCTTTGATTTTTTTTCCTCTACAACAAATTCAAGTTCTGAATGACAAGTATTAAAGACAGTATTTGAGAGTCCAGGTGAGACTGGGATTGACCGCACTCCACCTACCAGATAGGTGAGCAAAAGCAGACAGAGAGGAGACCATGGGGGGGTGAGGACTGATGATTGGGGACTAGGACAGGGTGCATTTAGGTGAGGGGTGGGGATCCATGTCAAATAGCATGACCTGCGTCAGTAGTGGCTGTGAAGTGGGAGAGGGAGGGAGGGGGTTGGGCTAAGAGGGGCCTTTCTGGGTCCGTTTCACTGACGCGGCGCAGAGAATCGTCCCTCGCTGGGTCCACTTCCTCGTCCGCCTCCGAAGCTGGGCTTCTGGGACAGACCGCCACGGCCCATTGGTCCTCTGGGCCCACCAAGCTTGTCACGGGGGCCACCTGGACCACGCGGGCGGATGTCTCGCCGTTCTCCTTCCCGTGCAGACCTCGTCTTCTTCTCCTCCACGTTCAGACGAACATCGCCTCTGAACTTGATGGGCTGGAGCAGGGGGAATGGAGTGCATGAGTTCACACACACACCACCATAACAATCAATACTTTTCACATTATGGCTACAACTTCCTCTGCAGCTGTTACTTCTGCTTTCACAACTCTATACATCTCTCCTAGTGATGCTTCTACAGTCACTATAAATTCACAATAACTTCTCTCCATTTACAACAACCATAACATTCTGAAACTAATGGAACATGACACTAGCGTCTGGTTCTATGAACTTCTCAAAGTAGACCCACATGGGTTCAGAATTCACATTCAGGGTTGACAGAGGCCCAGACTCTTTTTCCAGCACTTCAGTAAGAGTGTTATTGGTAGATGCTGATGGACCAAGCAAATTACAATCAAATTACAATGCGGTCCTTTCAAGATAAAGCCACAGAGACGAACCATAAAGAGATGCCACAGAAAAGAAAGCACAACCAGGATATTTTGCGCTCATTTCAAAAGAAGCAGTAGAACAGAAACAAATAATTTCCTTAAAATCACTGGTTAGCTTTATCTGTCGGTATGCTATACGGTCTATGCTGCATCACATTTTCTCATTGTTTTTCCTACTGACAACACTCGTGCACCTCAAACAGGGCTATGGGTTAAAATGCACAGGAGTTTTGCTTTAAGGTCGTCATATCAGTAACGGGCAGTGATACACCTGATCACTGTAGCCATCGTCAAACCTGACATCCTGGCAATCCTTCTACACAATGACATTCCTGCGAATTTGCATTATACAATAAAACATCATGTTTCGAGAAACAAGGCAGAAAAAGAAAAAAACAAGAACAAACAAAATTTGATTCATCCTCCTCAACTCAATTTCCACTCTCCTTACCCGGCTGTTCAGGATCTTCTGTACTGGCTCAGGGTCATCAAACACCACAAAGCCAAAGTTGGGCAGCTTTCCACCACTGTTGATCCTCAGGTCCAGGACAGTTCCGTACTCTGTAGGACACAAATGGCCAATCTGTCAATCAAATCATCCTGCTTGCAAGTCACTCGACCACGGATATGTAACGGCCTCAAGGCTGGGACTAATGGCCAGGCGACCCAAATCACATAATTACTCATGAAAATCAATAAGGCATCAATAGAGGCAATTATTAAAGTTGTCAATTTTCCTGATGTAAAACGCCCCAAAAATACTTTGAAACAGTTGAAGTTGTAAAAGCTTATATGATAATAATGTAATGCATTGTGAGTAAAGTAATCATGTCATGTCAACAGCTTTGAATACTAAGGTCATTAGTTTTAATGCTTTAAAGGAACACGCCACCGTTTTTTGATATTTATGTATTTGAATCATGCCCAAGTATTATTCAAGAAAGCGCATCTCATTTTCTTCTTAGTGTGTTCAGTACTTAGATTGACATTATTAGCATAGCTTAGCACAATCACTGGAAGTACATGGTACCATTAGCATCAAGCTAAAATTGTCTCCTTGGCAGAATTATATATCAGTTTTGCACTTTGGTGAATTTTAGGTAATTTTTGAAGTGCTTTGTAAATAAATTTGATGATGCTTTATTTGGTACCATAGACTTGCATTGGTATGTCGAATAAGCTTACACTATCAAACTATGCATTACAAACACATAGAGAAAAATGCTATGTGCCTTCATGTTCAACTAGGCGATGACTACAGATAAACAATTTCCTGAAATAAGGTGGCCTATCTCTAGGATGCATTATAGCCCTTTATGAAAGTGTTTATAATGCAATATAAACACTGGATCCACTGAAAGTTGTACCATAACAAATCTTTCTCTAGCATCAAGAGACTTGACAGACTATTATTTTCACTTAACTGTGTCTTTAGGTAGACTAGAAACAGAGCACATTCACTAATCATAATACTGACAGTAATACCACCAAGTCACAGAAATTAAGACTTTTCTAGGACACTCACGCTCAAAGAACTCCTTGAGCTCTGCCTTGTCCACGTCATGAGGTACGTTGCCCACGAAGAGCTGCTGGCTGTCTGGATACCGGATTGTCCGTCGTGTCTCCACGGCCTCTCCCTGTTCGCCATCCCGTACTGCAATAGACAGACAGACAGACAAGAAGATGAGGGTTTTACACCGCTGCCTAGACTTGTGTACCATCACCGTGCTGGAGACGAGCCTTTTGTCACCACTCTGCAGGCATGAAAGAGAGCAAGCCAACACCTGCCATACGGGGCCACCTTGGAGATGTCATTCCACTGGACCAGAAATGATTAATGTGGAATCGGATTTTAATAAGGCAGAGGGGGGTGGGTAGGAGGGACACAATTTAGTCACCTCCGAGGGTGCAAACTGTTTCGACTGAGGGGATATTTGCCGAAGACAGTGAAACGCAAGCAAGACTAGCTGTGCAGACCGCATCAAATTGGGAATACGGCAGATGCCATTACAAAAGTGTGAAATTGCATGGTAATGAAAAAATACTACGTTGACAGTTTTCAGACTATGAGCGAGCCTTGTTCGGGGAAATAGCAGATTGCTAGAAGGCTTGACACGGGACTAACACATTTTTGCACCTACTGAACAACACGGCTGAAAAATAACACTTTTTTTTGTTTCACTAACCAACGCCATGCTAGTTACTTTTTGCAAAAAGCACTGCAGGAAAAACAACCACGGATAGCTTATTTTAGAGTGTCAAAACAATAAAGAGCCCATCACCTGAGCAGAGCTATATCTGTTGCTGCCAACCACAAAATTGTCCGATTCAAATTAGCAGCTCAGTTCAGAGCAAGCACATTAGAAAAACCTCCTTGTGTTAATTAGAACCTGTATTGTGCACTTTAATTGCTAGAACACCTGGAATGCACTTACAATACCCCCCCCCCCATCCCCCACACTCTTTTCCGGTCCTGCACTTCTCTTACACTCCTGCACTTTCAGCTCCTGAAATTTCATGCTGACAATATGCACTCTTATTTAGTTCTATTTAACTGTGCTGTAGAATGCGTATCCTCTTTTTGTAAGGCGCTTTGGATAAAAGTGTCTGCTACATGCATAAATGTAAATGCAAATGAAAATGTTCTGTAATACTTCTGGTGCCATCTGACATCAGCACTAAAGCACTCAGCGAGGGTACCTGGCGTTCTGGGGCCTCTGTTGGTGACGGGGGGTCCGGGTCGGGGATCTCTGGGTCTCTGATCTCTCTGAGGTCTCTGTGCTGCAACGGGGGCTTCTGGTTTCGGCTCAACTCTGGGCTAAAAGAAAGACATGCGAGAAGCTTATGTCAAACCAACCAACCAACCAATCAACCATCTCTGTTGGGAGCTCCAAGACACCAGAGACAAAAAACTTGAGGTACCCTCTGGGCAAGATATATAATGTATCAGGGTCTCTGCACATTTCTGACAAGCAAAAATAATGCCTTTTAAGACCATTTTAAGACCGTTGATTATAAAAAT
>JASCQY010000072.1:11131917-11156863 GCA_030264315.1 Sardinella tawilis | reverse complement strand
TCCAGACATATGGTTTTCATTCACCGTAGGCTACCAAGATGAAATTTAATACCTCCCAAGTGAAATTTAATGCCATAATATAAGGCTTTTTAAGACCTTAAAAAACTTGTTTTGTAAATAAGACTTTTTAAGACTTTTTAAGGATCCGCGGAGACCCTGATGTATACCAGCGCTATCAACACCCATATCACACAGACACACACACACTATACACTCAATCCAAGTGATTGAACCACTCGTGACCCGACATGAGCAACCACGTAGTTCTAGTGCATGAAAGCAGACATACCTGTGTGGGCTGGGCTTTGACGACATGAGGGGGAACTCCAGAGGCTGGGACAACACCACCTGGAGGCAGGTTCTTACTGGTGACCGACGCCCAGGAGAAAGGCTAGAGAGAGAGAGTGTGCGATCGATGAGGAACTCATAAGGATTTCATTAGTAGGAAAGCAAGCAGTATGTGATTTTGGCAAGTTGTACCCGGTTCTCCTCTGGCATGGCTGGGGCAGGATCTGCAGGCGTGGGGGACGTGGGGGCCTTCTCTGCAGGCTCTGAGATTGGGGCCTCGGCTTCAGCTGCCAGTTCTGACTTCAGCTCCACCACCGGTGCCTCGGGCTCCACCACCGGTGAGGCCTCTGGGGGCAAGTCAGCCTCGTCCTGCCCTGGCACCTCTGGTTCCGCACTGTCAAGATTGACAAAGGAGACTAAATTCAGATGTCAAAACATGACGTTTCAAAAAAAAAAAAAAAAAAAAAAGGTTCTTCATTCAACACCTCTATAGTGAAACACCACAATGATTACCAGGTTAACACCTCACACACCACTAAGAGTGAAAGTTCACAACCTTTGACTCAAAATAGATTCTAATGGTTTCTAGTGCAAAGCAATCTTCTCCATTAAAACAGTATCAATACCCAGCGGTCCTTGGAACATTTGAAATAGAAGGAATAAAATGGAATAGGACCACGTTACCATGCTGTCTGTTCATAGAAGGCGGCAGAGTCCTCTTGCGTAACTGTGGGTGACGACGTCCTCTCCTCGAGCTCCTCCGCTTCCTCCTCCGACTCTGCTCAGAACGAGTAGACAGGAAGGAAGTGTCAGCACGAGGGGGCGGAGGGAAATGGTAAGGTCAACACATGGATTGGAGGGAAGGGTGGTAACTTCATCAAGACATGGTTAATGCGCCAAAGACATGTGGCAGATGACTACATTCAGCAGAGGCATTAAGTAATTAATTGCTTATAACTTACCCTCAAGGGGTTCAGAGTCTGAGTCACCAAAGATCTCATCCTGATAGCGGAAAATATCGTTGTGGACGTAGAACTTGTTTGCAACTGTGCCCTGAATAAGATGACAGTAAAGGAAGACCAGAGTCATCAAGTGTGCCCAAATGGCATCCATCTCTCTCTCTTTTTTTTTTAATGTCACTGATGACCTTTCCTGCCTGCTAGCTGGCTCTGAGGGAGGCAGGCTATCTGTTTACCACGCTCATAACTTGTTGGCGGAGTGGTATCCGCGCCAAAACTCTTACCTCAGGGGCAAGAACGAACGTCTGCATGAATCTTCTCATGGGCTGCATGTTGTTGGAGAGCTCGCCCATTACCTGCACCACCACGCCCTCGCTGAGTGTAGCGTGTGCGTCCACATGCCGGATCTTTGTGTGGCAGTCTTGGAACCTTAATGCCATGACCTTCTTGTGGATTTCCTGGTCGAATAGAGAGATGTGTATAGAAGACGCAACATGGACGCCAACAAAAGCTGTATAATTGAGCATTCCATGAACAAGGACTTCTGGATCTCTTTCCAGCTTATGATTCCGGCTTACATTGTTTGAGCGAAGACTGAGCAACACAGTCTCATCATACCCACACAATAGCATCATTTTAATAATACAAGCTACCCCAACACCTAACGCCTGTATATAACATACGTCATTTCTTCCCCTCCATTTGCGTAATGCTCATACTTTAAGGAGAAACTACTGTGCAGATAAATAATAAGAATCATTGAATAAATATGCCAACATCTCTGGTGGCATCATCTCTCACCGATTGACCATACACTGCCTCTGCGGGTTTGCCATTGCTGTCAAAGCCTCCATGGACAAAAGACGAGTTCTTGCCATAGAATCTATCATGGGAACATGAAATGACACATTACTAGCAAACATTGACTATATTGCAAAATTCTATTTCTTAACACTTTTTTTTACAGCTATACAAATACTCAGTGAAACATAAGACTATAACTAAGATGCAATAGTTTACCTGTGCAGGTAGTCAGGGGCCTGGTTGAGAAGAGTGTAGTACTGTCGGACAAATTCTCGCCCGACAAGCTGGGCACTGGGTTTCTCCATCACCATATCTTTGGTCAATTGGTTTTAACTGCAAATACCAAAAAAAAAAATACATCTAATAGTTAGTTCTCTCGGAGAAACAACTGACAAGACCAGACAGACATAAAACAGCACCTGTTCGAAACACCCGGGGCCATCTGCTTCCTTAACAATATGAATAAATCCCCGGCTAAGCCAATCATGACTACGCTAGATGCTTCCAAGGGCAGGTTACGCATGCGAAACAGAACGAGGCCCTGACCAACGTTACAATTATGAAGTTATAAATAATACACTAAAAGAACCATACACCAATGTTACCAGCCGGCCTTTGTTCGACGGTTTTGCATACCTTGACGACCACGACACACCCCAAACCGACTGTAGCCCTTGCTACACACCTCCATCCCAAGAGCTAATGTTAGCCATGGGTGCTACATGGCTAAGTTAGCTACTGTACATCTTCGATTAAATAGTTGCCAACATAAGATACAAAAATCATAATAAATATTATGCATGATCGATGCACAGCTTTCAAAGTCTTCTGTTGTCCACGAGCATCATAAAAATTGGAGTCTGCTAATTATCCACAACCCCATTAATGTGCCGGGTAGGAATAATGGACAAGGTACGTTAGCGAGACACCCCTAATGTAACTACCGACACGACGCACGTGTTTATAAAGAAATGCATTATCTAAAAACGAACGTATAACACCGTTTAATTTCCTACAGTGATGTTAAATGGTGAGGAATGAGCCGTCTGCCTATAATTGTCCATTTCCAAAAACTCACTTTGATTGCGAGACCGGGTGATAATCTCAAAGCCATTTTAGGAGGCTAATATTAGCCAACTAGGCTAACTAGCGATACCGTTATTCTATCGAGGCAACCACTTAACCACCTAGTTGAGGACGCCAGCCGACTGTACCTGTTTAACAACGTTAGTCCATAGTGATACACGTATTAGGTACCCAGGAATTCTTCTAAATGTTGAGTGTATCGTAAATTCAACGTATTTTGCTACTACTCCACATGGACAACGTAATAGCTAACATTAGAGCTAACTGGCCAGCTACGTTAACCACGGCATTCACATATCGTGCAAATCGATGATCATCATCAAGTTACTGAAACATAATTAAGGTGTTTCGTGTAATACTCACCAGGGATGCAATAAATCTTTAAATGTTGACGATGAAATTAGAAGTGATTTAGCCTTCAAAACCACTTCTCTCCCGAACTGTAAGTTAGCTTGCTAACGTTGCGGGTGGAAAAGACTTAAAACGTGTAGTAGAGTAGAATACCGGTTTCAGCGCTGCCCAAGTGTGAAACCGAAACTAGGGACGAGTATTCACAGCCAACCAATGAAAATGCTATTCACAAAAAAAATCGGTGGAATCAAACCAATGAAAATAGATTCTTGCCATGACCCTTTTGAAAAACCAATCAATGTGGACTCATTCTAATCACTCAACCAATGAAATAGGGCGCGATTAGCACGTTTGTATGCGACGTGCATAATACATACTTTAGTGTTGCAACAGAACAAATATTCAAACTCCGATTTGAAATGATATTTGTGAAATAAAATATGGAAGGCTTTTAATGTAGATAAAACTGGTTGTTTTAATATGGAGAATACAGATTTTAGGCCCAAGCCGTGCTCATGTTTGTTTGTTAAAATGTAGCAATGTAAATTCAGTGTAACCATGTCAGAGATATACAAGGAAGAGTCACAAAACGTTTCCGTTTATAGTCTGATTTGTTTTGCCCTTTTAACCCACTCAGTTCTTATCGGTGCCACAGGCTATATGTTCCCTTAGCTCGGCAATTAAATAAGATAATCAAATAAGTGGTTAGCAGCCGTACTCCAGGCTCAATGTGAAGCATATGAATGTGAAGGATGTCCATGGGCTACACTCCACTTCAGCCGCTTGAGGGCGGCGACACTCTTCCTGTCCCGTAGAGAGATGCTTGAAGCCTTGAAAAATCACTGCCTCAAGGGACCGCTCGTGTTGATCAAGCAGCGACATGCTATGTGTAAGCTTTGAACCATTAAATTAACAAAATCAGTGAAATCCAAAAATGTAATTGAAAAGTGGATTCCCCCTGAATCATGAGATAGAATTCCAAGGCTATAAATGTAGCCTATGCCAGATTGGTAGGCTCCCGAGGGGAACCCCAAGTACCCTAAATTTGTGCATGTGCATTTGCCTTTTTCTTTGATTGTGTAGCCTACTGTACATGGTAAAGTAAGTAGAAGAGGATATCTGGTTAAAACAAAAAACAAAACAAAACCATCTGAATAAAAATCAGCTACAAGAGGAAACCGATGGATGTGACTGTGTCAGTGAGGATCATTATTGAAGCAGGCTATGGTTTCAGGTTGCATTATTGCAAATTACACTTTAAATAACTTTTTATTTTTCCCTTCCTCCAGAGCATCCATGTGACTTAGTCTACATCAGGCTTCACATAGGCCTCGCCTATAGGCCTATACTGCTGTCTATAAGTGAGACCTTAAAAAAAGGATGGAGAGAATTCACGTCTGAACTGTACATTCTGTACACACAGAGAAGGGAGGAGAGGAGAGGGAGAAGGAGGGAATTAGTGTTCTCTCCTCCCTGTTGTGCAAGGGGTGGGACTATTTCTTGTCTTTGTGGCTGGATCTCTGCCATTGTTTGAGATTCCTGACGCGAGTGTCTGGCTAGAAGGGTAAGACTGGTAACCGGGTGAAAGCGAAACTTTAGGATATGACTATTCTCAGAGCTGCAGCAAGCTTTGTGGATGAACTCTACAGGGACATAGGTAGAGAATGGCATCTCCTCACATTTCAATACACTAGGAATTCTCAGGGTTATCTGCACGCGTTTCCAGTTGCCAGCTCACGTTACAGATAGACAGTAGTGAAGAGTTGAAGTTAAAACTTCAGTTCACTTGTAGTGAGTATGTGTGTGTGAGAGAGAGACCAGAGCAAAGCTTATTTTATACTAAAGCTCTAAGACACAGCATGTGTGTACCCAGACAGTTCACTTTCTTTTCTTTAGTGTCCTACCTTCTCGGCTGTGTCCCAGACAACCCAGACCGATGCCGTCACTCTGTTCGTTTTTCACGCTAGTGTGTGTTTACTGACACTAGGAAATAACGCAGCACTGTGGCTGGCAGCCAACCCTATAAATCTCTAGCAGGCAGAGAGACTTTATACAATGCTGCTATTCCCATGTTTTTTTTTTTTCTTTAAACCTGGCCCCAGTCTGGAAATCACTATATAAACAGTATGCTTGCTGTTAGATGATATTGATCAAAATAGGAGACTAAAGTGTTTGTTGCTGCAGGTAAATAAGATATGCGTGTTAAAGCTCCTAGGTTCCACACAGACTTGACCATTGATGTTTAAATATAGCGTTAGTTTCATAAGTACAGGGTTTGACAATAATTTCCTTCGCCACTGCACATACACGCTAGCCATTACGTAAGCGCTCTCCCCACCCTTTATGATTAAAACCATATGTTTCAGAGGTGAATAGACCTGTTTGCAGAGAGGCAGTCAACCTCAAAGGGGGCAGACTCAAAATTAGTGGGTATTCCCCTGTCATGTATTTAGCGCTTTTGTTGTGAGGTGTAGCCTATAATGCTATATTAGTTTTTTTCTTCCTCTATAATTTCCAAATTCAAAGCAATGACTAACACCATCTTTTGTAGAGATAAATACTGTAGATGTATGGCCTAGATTACCTGCAGACAATACCCATATTTCATGACTCAAGAACCTTCTGAAATGATCTTGAGAATCTGTTCAGTATGAATTATTTTCATCCCTACTTTGCCATCTCCAGGATGCAACACATAGCTGGCGAAACACTTTAAAGGCCAGTTTTGTTTTCTGATTCATGGCGGCAACTGTGAACTGAATCGGTTTGCTACACAAAGAAACAGTCTATCAGTTTCTCATTTTGGCTGTTTTCATCTGCACAGCAGTGCTCGTGTAAAATGCAGCCCCACGCATGTCTCAGGTACCTGAGTACTTTGTGGTCATGTGAATGCACGGCTTTCCACCCAGATCAGAGGAAAATGGCTGTCAGTATGCGTTTGAGAAGTGAGAAGCTCACACCAGTCACTGAGGAGATATGAGAAATGCAGAGATGCATGCAAAGGTCAGGTTGGGAAAATTCAGTAGTTTTTATTCATGTAGAGAGTTTATAATACTCACACTGTTGCAAAAAAAATGAAAACGATAAAAGTGAACATGTTAGAGGGAGAAATAGTCTCACCCTGCGAGATTCCATCCTCTTAAGTTCATAATATTTTCTTTTTATTGTTCATATGTCAATACACTGAACACGTTTACCCCTGTTTGTGACAAGGAACAATAAACACATAAAAAATAATCAAAATAAAATAAAACTTCTCAAAGTTCAGGGCTCAAGTGTAAAGAAGCGTTTCTGTCTGATTAGATTTGTATAAAACTCAAATGAATCCACCACCAAAGAGTGCAACAAATACAACTATAAGTTTATAAAGCAAGCAGAGGGGACATTTATTTAGGGACTTTTATTTCGATTTTACATTTCTTTTCGCCTCATGAACTCTTGAAGGAAGCCCTGATTCAGTGAAAAATATATCTCTGTGTGCACCCGTTTTACTTTTTACAAGTTTGCCAACATACAATCGAGCCATTACATGCACTTGCTCCAACCATTGCCATCTCCACTCTCCACCTTACACATGTCTACTTATTAATTAACTGTTTTTCATTTCACACAAACAAGAAAGGTAAAACTTAGAAGCACTCAACCATATGGCGTGATGGATAATGTGGACTGTGCAGTTTTTTTTTCTTCTTTTTTTAGTGGTATAGGTACAATGTTAGAAATTGCGATTAGCACCATTACTGTAAATTTAATTTAAGGGGTTAGCACCTCTCCCAATCAAAACTAGGAAGCGTCAAAGACAGCACAAATATTTAGATGACGAGGTCCTTGTCGACATCCTCTGTAAAGAAAAACAAATGAAAAGCATCATTAGCATCCCATTCTGTACAATTTTACCTTCTCTATAAAAATAAGCTGAGAAGGACTAAATCATTCCAAATGATACATTGTTTTGGGGGTCATTGTTAATAATAAAAAAAGTGCATTTGACACCAGAACGATCAATACTTCTCACATTACAACTTCAACTTCCTCTCAAGTAGATGGTGCACTACTGTAGGTGGCTCAAGCCTTAATGTGGATCATGCTTTCACTCACGCTCTTTGAGGCCGAAGCACTGGGCCCATTCCTCCAGGGCGATGTATTTGTCGTTGTCAGCATCACACTGATCAAAGAAGCTGGTGGTGCAGTGCTCCATGGGGATCAGAGGAGCGCGCAGAGGAGCCAGCTCTGTGTGGGTCAGGTATCTAAGACACAAACATGAGTGCACACACACACACACACACACACACACACACACACACACACACACACACTCTTAGAGGGGGAACTGTCTACATATGGCGCAAGCCTGGGGGCAGTCTTAAAACAGCAGGGCAAGAGGAAGTGCGGCCCACTGCAATCTTTTGGAAAACTATAAACCATTTCTTGAGTAAATATTTTTTCGTCAAGAATTCCGCCTGAGACCGAGGCTGGGTTTGTGTAACATGTAACATTTGATCCTCTAACACTTTTCATGTTAAAGGAAATCAGACTATGCCACACAAGACATTTTACTAACCTGTACAACATGAATTGTGTTTACAGTTATATGTAATATTTGTCATATAGTTGTCTGCATTCATTCCAAACAAATTATCTTTGAGATCATTTTAATCCTATGTACAGTAAGATACTCATGCATGTAAACATTTAGAGTACTTTTAACATCTGAAATGACATTTTCTGTACACAGTGGAGAAGCTCGGGGGGATTCCAGAAGATGTTGTGTTCAAAGTTTCCCTCCTAAATTAGGATGCTGACACTATAGCCCCAATGTCAGGGCACTGCTACCCCTTCACTGTTTCTGACTTACCCATCAACGGGGTGCTGGTCAAGCTGGCCAAACTGCCAGTGGACGGGGAAGATGTACATGTTGTAGTTCTTCTCGAAGTCCAGAGCCAGGAGGTCCAGGGAGTGATCTCCAGCCTGCAGCCTCTTCTCGTTCTCGTAGATCTTCTTCACCTGTTAGACAAGAAAAGAGAAAAAAAATATTTAATTTCATATATCATATTACATTACAAAGATCAAAGCTCCATAAAAACAGACAGACAGATGGACAAACAGAAAGGATGTTATGGATGTTACAGTATATTAACATATGTTATGGTATGTCTGAGATTGGTTACCATGACAATTTCCTATCAACTGTGTTGACATGGCAATAAATATATTGAATCTTGAATCTATATGTTATGGATGTGAAATTAAAATATAAAATGTGACTGTATTTTATTTACATATATTTCATTTCTTATATTTATTCCCCACAGATCAATTGTTCAAAATTCTATATGCAACCTAAGAAATATCAGATGCCCCAGTGGGAGTATTTCCCAGCTGCTCCCCAAGCCATAGAACACTGCGCTGGAATGGTGTCTGAACTCACCCTGAGCTTCTGCTTCTCGGTGAGCAGGTTGTTGTCCTCGTCACGCTCGTACAGGGTCACCAGGACATTCTTGAGCCAGTCCCTCATGCGCAGGGGGAACTCCTTCAACTCGTTCTCCATGCAGGGAGCGATGACTGCACAACAACAACAACAACAACAACAACAACATCACAATACGGCCATTACATGTAAAGCTCCTCAAAGGGACTTGTCTATTTCTAATCAGCCTCCAAAAAGCCACGAAATATAGTGGCTCGCTGCATATAAGTTGTGTTGAGTAAAAGCTAAATTTCAAACTTAAAGCATTTAGCATTACATCAAAGTTCCTGATGTGTGCAAATTGTTTTTGAAGAGAAGCACAACATGTCAGATCAGACCAAGAAAAGATGTCAGATTGGCATCTCTTGAATGTTATGCTATGTGCAGGTTGTCTTTGTGGCAAGAAAGCAGCTTGTCTATTACCAGCTTCTAAAAGCCATCAAAGACATTAGCTCGCTGTCTGCTGACATTCACATCATGTGCAAAATATCTTTGCCTCGGAGTGTCAGATTTCCTCTTCCTTGGCTCGGTGCTCATGTCAGTGTTTTTGGTGTCAGGCTCAGAGCGTCACTAATTGAAAAGTCACTCAATGTTGTCACAGCTCTGTCTCCATCTATCAAGCTGGAGAAACAGGCACTTGTGGTCATGGCATTACAGTATGTAGCCCACAGTTAAGCATTGCAATTTTCAACTTCAACTGCTTTTGAACCCTTCTGCCCTCAATCCTCTCTCCCAGTCTTCAGGGGAGGAAAGGGGTGGGTGGAGGGGAGGCACAAGACAGGATTGAGGCCTGTGCAGCTGAGCATCGAACAGCAAGCTCGGGCCTGCCATGCCATGCCATGTTTCCTCGGCCCGGGGTCCCCCGGAGGGACAGTCTGAGCTCAGAAGCCATCCATCACCGTTCCCTCAAAGCTCTGAGGCCATCCCCTGGATCCCTTCCATGGCTGACATGTTGGACCAAAGGCTCATTCTGTGAGTGCCGTAAATGTTAAATATTCTCTGAGGCCAAAAATGCTTTCTCTCTTTTGACATTCCCTTGATTTTTCTTGGGTGTCTGTGTGTGTGTGTGTGTGTGTGTGTGTTTGCGTGTGTGTTTGTAAGATGCAGGGCAGGGAGTAAAAGGCTGCATGCTGTAGGCTACGTTGTTAAGGTTATTGTATGCTGTTGATTGTGTGTGTGTGTGTGTGTGTGTGTGTGTGTGTGTGTGTGTGTTTGTACGTGTCGGTGAGAGTGTAGAACACAGGGCAGGGCCTAATAGGGAGCTGTGTGCTGACATGCCGTACATTTGCATGGTCCGATGTAGTCCAGGTGCAGCTTGTGGCCCTTCTTGGTTCCCTCCAGGGCACACTTGGTGGCAAAGAAGTGGCAAGAGGAGTCATAGGTCTTGTTGTCGGTGCCACAGACCTGTTAGAAACCCAAACAGGATCCATCATTAAAAAGCTAGTTTGATACAATATAAATTCCATCCTAATGCTACAGCTCAAAAAGATCAATGAAATAAGACTTTATTTTAAGTGTTCTAGGATTTTTTTTAATGGTTGTTAAAGAAGTAGTTTGGTGTGAATCAGTCAATAGCCCTGTTGTTTGAGGTCACTGAATGCTGACTATAGGAAAAATAAACAGGAAACAACATAGACCAAATAACGAACCGTTAACTAATGTTAACTGAATGGAGCATAGTGAAATGAGACGGAAAGTAATTACTATGCCGCATTCACTTAATGTTAGTTGCCGGTCTAGTATTTGGGTCTATGCTTTTTCCCACTGACAGCACTTGATGACCTCAAAAAAATATTTATTATTGATTGATTCACACCAAACTTCTCCTTTAAGGTCTTATGTAGAAAAGTTGTAGCCTACTAGTGGGAACAATTCTTCTTCAAAGTAGCAAAACTGGGTTTTAAGAACAAATTTCTTCAGAAAGGTTGGAGAATGAGCCCCAATGATATTCATTTTAAAGAGAAATGTCCTCCACATAATATAATCCTCCATTAGCTTTTTTCCTGAGGCTTGTTACAGTATGTGTTTATGACTAATCTCGGCTCCATGAGCTAAATAACACTCACATGCTCAAACTCTCCAACAGCAGCGGGGCAGGTGGTGGCGTCCTGGCACACACAGATTGGGGAGTTGGTGTCGTCAACCTCGCACACCTTGCCCTTCTTGCAGTGGTGGTTGAGGCAGGGATCTAAGATGGAGGACGCATAAACAACACATGTTAACGCTCCACTGAGCCACAGAGAGGGCAGCCTAGCCCAATCCCATGCTTCTGCAGAGTTATGTGGTGGTTTTGTGCCTCTCAGTGTGCCTCCCTGTCCCAACATGGCAGCTGGCACAGCTGGTCTGTGTAATGCTATGTTATGGGCGACATAATAACAGCTCTGCCCGGACAACGGGGCGACAGCCTCTCATTACCCCCAGCTTCATGTCCTGACTATACAATCTCCCCAGTGAAATTCAACACGAAACTCTCACACCAAAGTAGAGAGCAGAATCGCTCATAAATCTCATTTGCCATGTTTATGCATAACTTTGTCACTTTTAACTGGCTTAGACTAAAATTTATGACCAAAAATTATGTAAAATTATGAGTTGAATTTAGAACCTTAGACGAGTGTTGTTATTGTTTTGAAAAGATCCCCTTCATCTTTGCAAACATTTCACAGTTTTTAAAGAAGGAATATGCCAATTGGCCATGTCAAACACTCACTCTCGGTGGCAACTTCCTCGATGTCGATGGCCTCATCAAAAGCCTCCTCATCTCCGGTCTCCACCTGGACAGGGTTGGTTCCAACCTCAGTTCCCTAAAACCACAGACATAAGATGCTAAATGTTAGCTTAGGTCAGGTGTGGCGCTCAATGTGTGTGTGCTACTGGCAGAGCCGCAAAAGGTTCGAAACAACACTCAGAGAGGTAGGCCTATACATAGCAGACACGTCTTAAAAAAGAAAAAAGGAGAAAAAGGCAAGCCCTAGCATTTCAGTCCAAAAACAACAGACATCTGGACACACATGTGGTGAAGCATGAGACCTAATTGCTTCCTCTGAGTTCTATTTACAATCTGCTGTGGCTTTAAAACTCCCACAAGACTCCAAGCAGGAAACTGGACACACTTAAATAGAAGGACATCTGTTCTGGGCGCTGAAACCGCTCCCCATTGTTGTACGATGTTTGGTCAAAAGACACGCAGAGGAATTCCTGGAGTGTTTGGTGAACCACCTTTTGGGCCCTTCTGATCATTTTAAATGATGAGCAAAGTCCATCAGTGAACAAAGTGCTCTGAGCATGGACTAAAGATTTTGTCAAAGCCTACGGGAGGAGTATTTACAACCAATGTTTGTGTCTATAATATTGATCATGATTCTAAAGTAGCAAATAGATTTTAGTATAGTTTCATTAGCTTGTGTTATACTTCAGTCTACAGCTTACAGGTCCCATCAATCTCCATTATAGTAATCACAACTATAATAGTCAGATAGGCCTCTTCACTTAGTATCCTTTGCACATGGTGTCCTTTAAACCAAGGTCTCTTAGTGTAGAGTATAGTGTACTTCCAGTGCCTACTAGTCTACATGTAGTGCATATCTATTTGAGCAAGAGAAAGAAAAAGGGACTTGCCTCCTCCTCAACAACAACCTCCTCCTCTACAACAGGCTCCTCAGCAGCAGGGTCCTCCACCACAGGCTCCTCCTCAACCACTGTGTCCACGGCAATGGCCTCCTCCTCGGTCTGGCGAGCACACATCCACACGGCCATCATTTATTTAATTTCTGCATGCGCCGCACGCACAGGCGTCTTGTTGGTTGCAATTTGCATAGTGTTTGATTTGTTTGTTCTTTTTAATACCACAAAGGACGTGCAGCGCTCATGGAGGAAATTGGTTCGCTCTCTGACTTTGCAGAGTAAGGGATTTAGTCAGATATCAGACTCATTAAAAAATTATAATAATAACAAGCCTTGGCAGTGATGTTGTGCTAATACATGTTTTAATACAAAGAGGCTCTGCCTTGATATTAGCCAACAGAAGCACGAAAGCACAAAACAAACCAAATGAGGCAATCCAGATGACTTACAGGGGCAGCCAAGGCCTTGCCGGCGAGGCACAGAAGAAAGATGATCCACACCCTCATGTTGTGTGTCTGCCTGCAAAACATAGACGTGTCACGTCACGTGCTTGGCAAACCACAGACAGTGTTCATCTCAGTATCAATGCCACTGATTGTTTATCACGGAGGATAACATCAACAACATAGCCCAGAGCGCTAGGGAAAGCTTGAGTGCTGCACTGTCACATGTTGTTCAGGGGAGCGTAGGATACATGTTGCTTGCAGGTCTACTTGACCACCAGTGGAGAAACATTGACAGATGCAAACAAGCATGCCGGCGTGTTGGAACAAGTCAGACACCACCTCGCATTCCTGTATGACACCACCAGTAGTTCTTGGTTGATGGATAATTTCTTCCTCTCATGATGTGAACTTAAGCTAAAGCTGCTCTGTTGTTCCTCCTTCACGCACAGCATGGCTGCTTTCCTTTCTATTTATTCCCCTCTAAGGGAACAGCATGACCTTTGGGGCCTCCGCTAAACTTGCTGGATGTTGCCTTGACTTGACCAGATGGCTTCATATATAGTTTGGGCTGGGCTGGTCAGGGAAGTTTCACGCCCAAGCTCTGGCATTGATTCAGATAGGCAGTCTGACTGTTTGTTCTGTCTCATCCTCTTCCTCTCCGAGGAAGAGATCTGTGAGAATGAGATAGATAGAGAGAGAGGGAGGCCGAGAGGAAGCTCCGCTGGACAGGAAGTGTATTCTCTGTGAGGTTGCTGTTGTCCGTGGGTCAATATGGGGTCTTTGTTTCACTGTGCGCTTGGCCAAGTTTGTTTTTCTCCACCCATATGAGATTAGCCCTCTCTTCATCTCGCTTGTCTGGCTTATTGTCTGGCGTAAGTGCACGCCATCATGAAGGATGGCCCCCAATGCCTGCTGTGTGCACACACTGTCTACAGTTCAAAAGAAGCCATCAGGGTGATTTTATCAAGAGCTTGAACCATAGATTCAAGTGATACAGCTGGATGCAGATGAAAGGTGGTTTAGTCTATCCAGAAACTGTGAACATGGATCATTTAATGGAGATGTAAAGCTATCTACTCTACAACACACTCTGCAGAAGAACAATATGCAATGTGAGAGAGAATCAAATTCAATGCCTCAACACGGGTGTGAAAGGTCATGACTTTTACATTGAATAAAAAGAGGTTTAAAAAAATAAAAACTGGTCCAAATTCAAGTCTATTTATATCGTAAGATATCCGAAGACTTCATGACGAGTTATGCTCAATTAACTATGGATCTTTTCAAGTTTAATGAACAAATTAGGTTGAATTAACAATGGCAAGGCTAAGCTAACTGTTTATTACTTAATGACTTAAATGAGTGATTACTTGTGAGATAGAATTACTATTAGAAGTCTTGGGAAGGTGCTGACCCTGAAACAATCTGCTTAGCAACCATTCTGCCATGCTGGTTAATGGCCAAACCTTGAGAAATTCCTAAGCCTCTTACAAAAGATCTTGTGGCCAAGGAGACACGGGGAGCTGGGTGGAGGGTTTGGTTGTGGATTTTGACATTGTTGGCATTTCAGACTTGTGTTGTTTTCTATAACACAAGGCTGCATCACTACATAGTCGCATTATTATTTTTTTTCCCTTTCTATCACAAAATTGTCTTTTTCCATGACAGGATATTATTTGAAGAAAGTGTGAATTGCTTTCATTCAATTTCTGCTGGGCTGAAGCAGCTAAAGTTCCCTCCAAAGTCATTCTTTCTCCTTGAAATAGTTTATTGCTAAGCTGTCTAAAAAATGACCAAAAATGGAAGGTTGCTGCTGGTGGACTTGGGCTGCAAGTTGCGCTCGCTGGATTGCTGAAGATGTGGCAGTAGTGTCTGGCTGCTGGCATGTCCGCCAGACAGCCACTGAGTCATGGAGGGAAGCAGTCCCAGCACCAGAACCAAAGGTCCTGCCAAGCCCCCTGTTTTCCTTGGAAGGGGAAGACAAGTCCGGGATTCGCGAGCTGAGGTCAGCCGGACAGCCCGAGCGTCTCATAGGTCCTGTGGTGTGGAAAAATACCAGGATGCTGGCAGACGCTGAGGGATACGACGTTCCCAAACGGCAGCACACAAGGAATCCTCTTTCCCATCCCCAAGACAGGAAAAAAGGGTCTTATTTCAGTGGAGAAGCTTGGAAAGATGATGTCTGTTTAAGCAGACGTAGGCTGTGCGTAATATGAGTCAGGATGTTAAAAAAAAATGGTATCATCTCCAAAAGAGGCCTGCATTTATTTTGGAAAGCCATCCTGTTCCTTACATATTCATACACCGTGTCCTCCTTCCAGAGGGAAGCAGCAGCCAGCTCTGCAAGCGCAGACTGACGCAACAGCACAACAAGCTGTTTTATTTGGAGTTTGGAGCACATAATCAAACAGGGGCCAGAAAGAAGGGTGAGTCAGCGACAACATAAAGTATCCCTTTTTCATGTTCCTATTTAATTTGGAGGTTAGCTTGGTAAGCAATCAAGCTGAGGACGCAGGCGTGGTGGAGGGAGGGAGGGAAAAACAGAGGTGCCCTGCAGACGCTTTTCAAAGGGAGCCCTTTCCCAAAAAGTACACGGATTAAGGATTTCTTGCCCTGTGTCAGGAGTGACATAACAGGTGGTTAAAAGTGTGGAAAAAAACAACATTTCGGTGCTGGAACGGAGAGTTCCGGCACAAGTGGTGCCACAAAGATCACACTGAACGCACCAAACCCCCCCCCCCCCCCACCCCACCCAGAGCCCAGTGGACAAATAAATGAGCTAAACAGGGAAATATACCCGATTCCGCCTGTTGATCCAAGCCTGTAAAGCAACAGGTAGCACGTCTGAAGCCTTATTTACCCAACTTGGTCATTTCCTCTTGAAAAATAACGTGAGGAAAAAAAATCATAATAATAATAATAATAGTAATAGGACAAGCATGAAAGGCACCGCGCAACTTATTTTCCTCCATCAAAATGTCCTCTAAACGTTTCCAAAACTACTCTTTATCCCCTTTCGACTCACAGCAATGACTGTTATTTGTTCCAAACATGGCATCATGGGCCTAGGGGAGCGAGTGAGGCAGGCAGGCCATGATTTATGGACGGGGAAGCCACTTGGCATAGAACGTCACCCACCCTGCGCAAGCCACCTGTCTGTTAGTGGGCAATTACCCCACTGCATCTGTGCTGTGCTTAGAGCTTAGTAGTGCTGAGCGCCCCTCAGAGAGCCCTAGCTTGGAGAGAGCAGGACGGAGGGAGGGAGAGAGAGAGAGAGAGAGAGAAGGAGAGAGGGAGGAAGGTGGGGAAGGAGCGGGCTATGGGCCTAAGTGAGCCTATGTGACTAAAGTATACTGGAGATCGATGGGGTCATGTTTGACTTCTGAAAGTCTTCATACCTCAAAATAATAGCAAGAGCAAGAGAAAGAAAGTGGTTAAACTGGCAAATTCCTTTTAGCTATATATACAGCCCTCATGTCCCTGATTGAGGCTTTTTTTCTCCTTCCTTTTTGGATCCTATGGTGATGTCTAATGGTGGGAACAATGAAACCATAGTTTGCTGTGGAGAAAAAACTTTTTTTGAGAGGCACAGCATGAAACTCTATCGACTGCTGAGAGGGTACTTGTTGACATGCATGAATCACTCTAATCATGCAAAACTTGGTGTGTATTTGTTTATGTCTGTGCGTGTGTTTGTGTGTGTGTGTGTGTGTGTGTCTCTGTGTGTGTCTGTGCGTGTGTGTGTGTGTGTGTGTGTGTGTGTGTGTGTGTGTGTGTTGGGGTGGGGGGTGGCAGTGGGGACACAAAAAAGAGAGTTGAAAAGGAACCAATTGAGAAGTGGTATCCATGTAACCCGAGTTTAGTCACCTGACCTTTTGAAGTCATCTTGGCCCCAACCTCCCCACCCCCTCCACATGGTTAGAGAGTTTAAACCTTTTCTGCTTTTGCCCTCCTTTCTGCCCTTTTGTTATTGCTCCGTGTTTTCTCACTGAATGCTTGCCTGTGTTCCACAAAGTGCATTCTAACTGGGTCCTGTCACAGCACAAGCACGTCACGGGTGGCCTAACAAAAATGTTTCATATCCTTTTCTCTTTCTTTCACATATCTTTTTGATCTTTTGGAATCAAAAACTCAATTCCTTTTTTAATATAAACTTCAATTCAATATTTATTATATGGAATTCCTTTAGTCTGCAGTCTTTCTGCCCCAGTAACCAAGAGAGCATGAAGCAGGTTAATTCCAGATTGTACTTAATCTTCTTTCAACTTTTCCCTTTCTTCTAGCCAGCATGCTTAGGGACAGTGGCCACTGTTCTCAGTGGAGCAAAGCACAGACGTAAAAGCTTATCAATGTGATATTTCCTGGATTGATTTATAATTTTCATTAAAATATAATAAAAAAAGAATAATGAGAATTTGCTGTTGTTAGACGTGGAAGTGGGGGAGCCTGGACTGAAGTAGTGGGCTCTTGTTTGTCTTGGTCTGTTATATTATGAGTGCAGGTCACAGCCCTTGGGCTTTCTGGCCTCCTGCCAGTTCAGAGGTTTCATCGGCAGGTTGCACTCTCCCCCCGGGCCCTGAAAATCTAAACCTTCCTCTGAAAGCTTTCCTCCCTCACTTTTTTCCTTCCTCCCTCCCTCCCTCTCTCCCTCCCTCCGTCGCTGTCTCATACCATTTCTCACCCAGCGTCTAAGGTGCTTTTCTCTCTGTGGCTGGCTTCCCTTCCCAAGCCAGACCAAGGGGGAGAACACTTCTGCTAACTCTGTTGTCATCTTTTTTTCCTGCAACCTCAGGAGGGACAGTGAACAAATGCCCCTCAAAAAAAAAAAAAGAAAAAAAGTCAACCCACCAATTTGGTTCACAAGTCAATGTCACTCAGACAGGCAGCATATGGCATCTGCTCAACTGCTCCTTAGGTGACTCTTTTTTTACAGTTTCCTGGCAATGCGAAATTTCCAAGATCCGACCAGTCTTTAGCTTTTGAATTTAACTTCTTAGACAAATGCTGAGAAGATGTTTGCCAATGGCAAAATTTGTAAACAAGGTTCAAGGTGATTGGAGTTCTCTCCATTAGGAAGTTATCAAAACATCAGGCAAAAAAACACACACCTATTAAAAGTGTTTGAGATAAAATAAAAAAAGTCAATCCTATCTCAAGGCTTCAGCTCTCACACAGACAGATACTTGGGGAGGTTGAGAACAGCACTTTGGCATTTCAAAGCAAGACCCAGAAAAGTGAATTTACGTGATCCAATTAAATGATTTGAGAGTTTGTCTGAATATATCTCTCTCTCTCTCTCTCTCATGTGTGTGTGTGTGTGTGTGTGTGTGCTGGACAAACTTTTCAAGCTTCTTTTTTCCCCTCCTCCACAGTATCAAGCCTCCATGACTCCCTGTAGGGGCACAGCAGCCCATGAGGCAGCTGGGAGAGCTAGCTGGGGATGTGATAGTGCCGTTGTTTGTGCTGTGGCAGGAGACATCTGCACCATCTCAACAAACTCTCCAACAGCTGGTTGGAATCGCCATGGTTACACGCATTCCTTTTGAAGGGAGTAATTGGTTTGGGAGAGCTGTGGGTGAGAATGAGTTCCCTCAAGCTCTGTGACCCTCTCTCTCTCTCCCTCTCTCTCTCTCTCTCTTTCTCTCTTTTCTTTCTTTCTTTCCATCTCTGTCTCGCTTTCTCTCAATCTCTCCACCCAGGCTTTTCCCTGCTCTCCTTCACCCCTCCCTCAGCTGCATATGTGGCACACAATACTCCAACACAAAAGAATGCCATAGTGAGCTGAGCTCAAACAACCCAAAGCAAAGAAACACGAGCTGAGGGGAAAGTGGACTCAAACAGTACAAAGACAGGCTCACATCTGAGTCTAAAATTCCTGCTAACTTCTGGTTTAATGTTTGAAAAGGAGCGAATTAGGGGTGCATATACTGTTACTCTGTCAGTGTTGAGAAACTTTGCATCACTCTTGGATAGTAAAGCAAGTCATCAATCACGTTTTAATCAATGTTCTCTGAGACACTAGCACTCCAGCTAAAGTATGCCCTCTGGCAATATTCACAAGCAACTTCTCTTTCTCTGCAAAGCTCATTATGCACAAACTAAAGGAAATGTACCATAGAATTGGCTGAAAGGGCCATTTTTCACCAACTGAGAAGTGCCGCAAAGCAAGGGAATGTCACATTGCTAAAAGAACACCCACTTTGCAGTACTTTGACAGCAAGGAGAACAAAGTAGAGCCAGAGAAAGAAAGAGAAATGGGTTAGCATTGTTGCGATAGTACATACCCTTTTCTTGTCTAGCTGAGAAGCCCGGTCAGAAGTCAGCTGAAGCGGGGGTCTGAAACTATCTAGCAGTGCCACAACTTTCCTAGAGAAGACATTTGCAGTGGGCAGGTCCAACCGGCCCCCCGTCCTCCCCCCTCCTGTCCCCTCCTCCTCCCCCTCCTGTGAGCTTCGAGTGCAGGCCGTCCCACTGCGAACTCGGCTTTCCCGTAAGCGCATACTTTATGGTTTAGTGATGGAGCTTAATGTATGTTTTATGTGGAAAAAAATATTTGCCTTGAAAGTTTGTTTAGTTCTGTAAACATCACTATAATTAAATTTGTATATATTATAATATGAATTTAGAATTTTCAAAATAAGGCTAGGGTTTCATGAAAAAATACTTGATTTAATGATGCAATATTATGTTTAGAAAATTAAGCGGCTTTTCGTGGTGCATAAAATGTGAAATGTACAGTGTGCTCTCTTCTCCCAAGCTTTTGTATGTCCATCAACAAAAGCTCTTCCCTCGGGACATGAGATATCCTGTCAGTGTCATATTCAGCTCCACAGGCAAATCCTGACCTTTTTCTGCACGTGTTGGTACAGGCTTGTGCTGAAGGCTTTGTCTCTTTCCATCCATGAAGGCATGTTAATCACTGTAAATGTTGACTCTGAGACAAAAAAAACCTAACACGCATGTTTAGGCAAGTCAAGTTCAGTGCTACATGAACTTTCATCCATCTCTTTGCATGTGTTGTGCATACCTCTCTCATTGTTCAAAAGAATTGCTCCCTCTAAATACTGTATAATTATGTAGGCTTACACTACGTTAAATGCCCATCTATAAGATTTCTTGGCCATGTGACACAAATGGACTAAAGTTCATTGAAATGTTGTGGCCGTATAGCTACTGTGCTCCTTCCACTGGATACAGCATGCGGGGAAATGTCCTCATTGTGTGGCAATGGATTTTGGAAAGCAGCTGTGAAATGGTAAGCTGGTATTAAACTGCAGGACTGACAGAAATTCCATAAGGCCTTCTCATGGCACCACACACATTTTCCTTCCGTCTCCTTCCTTCCCCAGTCTGTCCATCTGTCTGAGTGTCTGTCTGAGCTCTTCCCCTCCTCCACCTCTTTCTCTCTCTCTTACTTTACTTGCTTCATCTCATCCCTCTATCCTCTGGCTATGAGAAAATAACAGGCAGAAACAATCGTCCTGCTTCCTTGCATTTGAGTCTCCATCTATATTGCTCGGTTCAGTGTTTCTGATGTTGATTGGTAATGCCTGCACTGGCTGTGTGCAGACCAGTAAGGAGAAAAACATCTGGATGAGACAAGTGGTGGCGAGAGAAAAAAAAAGTAGCTGCTTTGCAACGTGGCATTTTCCATTCTGGGCCTGCAGATTCGCAGAGCCAGAGACCAAACGCCTGTGATGGAGGAGGAGGAGGAGGAGGAGGTGGTGTAATTACAACAGTTCTCAGGGCCTGCAGACGTGGCGCTGTCAGAGAGAAGGAGAGCGAGGGAGAGATAGAGAGGAAAAAAAAGGAGAGAAAGAGAGAGGAGGCAGGGAGGGAGAGATAAACAGAGAGGGAGGGAGAGGGACAGATGGATAGAGAAAAGCAGAGAGAGAGAGAGAGAGTGAGGGAGGAGGACAGCAACAAGTCCTTGCAGAGACACAGCCAAGCTGGTATTTAGTGTCTTAATTGCTTTGCATGGAGGTCGAGCTCTTGTGAGAAAGCTGGGTGAGGATGAACACGCTGCTCATCAGCACGTGAAAGAAACGAGCTGCAATTTCCATGTCTGGCAAATCTCTTCTTCTCCTCCAGTTCCAGGGCCACTGTCTGGTCTGTTTATCATAGCCAACAAGGAACGTGTAAATTAAACAGGATGCTACTGGATAGAGAACACTGATGTTCAAACAACCTCACTGTGATACTGCTCATCATCATCACCACTTTTTTTTCCCTCTTCTATTAAGTTTTTATATAAATTGCCCGGCCTTGAAATAGTTGTTGATTATGAATCACAGGGCACATATTAAAATCCCACCGCCATTTCCTTCATAAAGTTGCCATGACTCTGAAAATGACGGCATCCTCAGAGTCGGGCCCGGAGAGAGAAAGGTCCCTTTCAGCCAGCTTCCTGTTTGTGCCCCTGTTTACTCTTCCCTCAGAGTGAACCTCACAACAGCAAACAACACACACACACACATACGTACACACACCCACACACACACACACACACACACACACACACACACACACACACAAACACACACACGCATACACACACACACACACACACACACACACACAGACTACATCCTCACAAGCTCATTATTTGCCAAATCTGGAGAGGAAAGTTGGGTTCTGTTGATGAAACAGGACACAGTATGTTTACAGTATGCTTAGAAGCTACTCTATGTTTCATTATGAGACATTACAAAATGATGCTTGAATGATGTTTTCCATGTCTATGTTGTCAGCAATTTGTATATGTGGTGTTATGCACACAGTCTACACAGACAGTAAAAGTGAATCCAATAATTTTTAGAATGAATTATGCTTGGGTTGGATCACGGCCACCGTTATGGAAATGAAGAAGACACTCTGCAAAATAGATAGATGGCACCAAAGCTGGAGCATATCCTGAAGCCAAGCCTTAATGCAGTCATTGCTACATACTTTAAACAAAGCTTGATCATGTTGCAGATACAATATACACAGTCTTCCTGTTGGGCAGTGGATACAGTGGAGATTCAGATGTTCAGCCAATGAATTCTGTAGAAATTCTGTGGAAGTTCTGGCTAGAATTTCTACAAAACGTATCGCTGATCATCACTGTTTACTCTCTAACAGTTTGCATCTCCAGTTACAGTTCCAATTTGTTTGGGAACAGCTAAATGAAGATGACACCAGAGATAATAACTGCATGTGTAACAACACAAATTACAGTGGTTGCGATTGCGTCATGGCATTGTGGTGCACCAGCCCTCTTCCGTGTCCTTTTCCGAAGCCACATCTGAAAGCTCGCTGCAGCAAATCTGAAGTAGGAGCGAGCTGTGCTTGCATGACTTTCTCAGGAGTTGAGGTTTCTTGGGAGCTGGCCTTTCTCAAGAGCTGCACCGCAGAGGCTGGCGGTGACGTGGTGTACACAAGGGCCAAATTATGGCTGCTCTGGCCTCAGCATTGTCTTCCAAGCCCTTGCTAATAGTTTTAGAAGCCCTTGGACTGACCTCATGGTGCTGACTATACTAAATAACATTCTTTTTTTTTGTTGATGTGTTTTGTTTTTAGCTCAAACATTTTGCTCTTCTTTCAACATGGACTGGTAATGTATAAACAATTCGATTTTTGGGGGCAGAAAATGATTCACAGCCTTGTGTTGTCACAAATGTCGGAGCAGAAATTTGCCAGCATCGCACGCTGTATGGTGTAGAGAGACTCATGTGGAGGGTTAATGCCAGTGGAGGGGCATAAATGTGACCTGCCGGGGTGAGCAGCCGTGTTGTAAATTGGTTCAGGGATGCGTCCCCTCTGTCAGAATTCTGCTGCGCCTGCTGACAGCAGCTGTAAAAGTCATAGGTTTCGTGTTTATAGTTTTAGGGCTCTTTGCCATGGATTCTGTCGTTAGTCACTTAGTCTCAGGAGGTATAGCGTAAAACTGCTGCCATTTTCCCTCTGATTAGAATTAATTTTATTTGTGTGTAATGTACTGTCATGTTATTATTGCACCATATTTCACCAAATTAGATACTAGACCTTCTGAAAATAAACATGCAACATTTTTTTTAATTATCTGTAAAAAAAAAAGAAAGAAAGAAAGAAATCTTCCTGCTGATTAAAAACGCAACAATTAATCCTGTGCTTAGACACAATTTTCCAGCCAAATCACTCCCAAAACTAAATCATACCTCCCTAAGGATAGCACATCTCAAGGTTAGACGATCCAGCCAGCTCAACCCATACATATTGCACAGACAGACCTTAGACAGTCATATCATTTTAGTCTTTTTTTTTTTTTTGGATCAACATACAAGATAGCTCTTGCCTCAGAAGACTCAGCATGCCAGGACTCATGCTTGGCGTTGCACGCTCAGTGCACTCCAAAAAAAGGGAGGAATGAAGTTATTCAGGGCCTTTCTGCAGCACATACCTCCATAAGTTTGGTTAGCTTATCTCAAGGAAACATGTACTGTATAGGGATTAATCAGTTCAAAGCGCAATGCTTTGAAAGGTATGCTTTTATCAGGCAACTAATTTCTAATGTCACATTCAAATTCAGTGTCATGTGAAGATTTGTTCCCACCAGCCATCCAAGTTCTGTGTCCTGGCCTGTTAAACTCCACATATATGAAAGAAAAGCTTTCACAGCATGAAATTGCTGATTTTATCGGCAGTAGACGCCAGATAGCTAGCTTCTCACAGTGCCAACAGTGCAGCAGGGGCGATCCTAGCTTGTTTGGTTCCCTGGGTGAACACAGAGGGCACGGCGTGAACAAACACCCTCCCATTATTATTTTTCTACGAAATTCAAAGCCAATAAAGATTAACTGTTTGCAAAGGCTTTCCTGGAAGTCATCCTGCCTGATTATTTGTTTTGACTGTTAATGAAGATATGTCTCTCGCCTAAATGTAAGTAATCTTTGGCGCAGATTTGAACCCACTTAGTCTAGAGCAAGTAGGCCTACTGTATGCTATAAGTGGCACCAAAGGATGCACCTGGTTGTCTGGTTTCATTTAATATCTTTATATTTATCTTTACCATCCTCACATTTACAGGTTTACCTACACCACAGCATTTTTTCGCACTGTTTTTGTGTCTGGCAACTGCCCAAGTCACCCATGTAAGAAACCCTGAGTGTATGCAAGGTCTCCGTGCCTTTAAAGCAACACACCACCATTTGTGAAAATATGTTAATTTTACATTTTAATTGATTGAGCCATACCTTTCTCCTGTTCATCCAGTCCTTCTCCGAGTCTGGCGATATCAATTTTAGCTCCAAATTAGCATGTATCCTTGAATCGGATTGGACTGTTAGCATCTTTCCTGGTCTGATCCGATTTAATGATACATGTTAGCTTTGAGCTAAAAAGTGCTAAGGCCAAACTCAGAGAAGGCAGATGAACAGGAGAAACTCGAGGGGAGAAAGAAAATGAACATATTTCCACAAATGGTGGCGTGTTGCTCTAAGGCTGTAAAGTTTTAGAACAAAACTCAGATGTTTTCTTTTTTTCCCCTCAAAAATTCCTCTTGTTTCTTGTTTGTTTTCGCGGTGCTCCCGCACCTGACTGATAGCTTTATGGTGCATGAGGGCATGTAGCCACACGACCCCTGGAGCGTGCCACAACAAGTGAACATCAGTAGTCATTTAGATGGGCCACCTTATAGAAGCAGTCAAAACAGTCTGCAGTGCTGGAGTTGGAGTGTCCCCTTTGCCTTGTCTATCTGGAGAGAGTCTGATGACATAGCTAGATTTCTAAACAGCAACACCAACCACCCCCTTATGTTTTGGTGTGCTGTGAGCAATGTGCTCCAGTCAGGGAGAATAAGAGAAGCAGAATGAAAATGCGTACAAACATGCTCACACACACACACACACACACACACACACACACACACACACACACACACACACACACACACACACACACAC
>JASCQY010000072.1:11117577-11131817 GCA_030264315.1 Sardinella tawilis | reverse complement strand
CGCCGGTCGGTTCGAGATTAGGTGCGGGAACGGGAACCGGCACGGTTCTTTGTTGGCCTGAAAGCGCCTAATGTGTGGTGGCTAGGTTCCTTGTTGACAGACGTTAGGACAATATTTAATTTCATTGTAATCTGTCTCAAAGAACACTAGCATGATAACGCCAGCAGCGCCATCCTCGATGGCAAGAATGGACTGGAGCGTTAAAAATTGCCCTCTGCAGATTTGTATGGAACAATGATTTCCAGCCCAGTGCAGGAAAGTAACAGTGTGGCACCCAACGACACAGTGCATTCACTCAACATGTGTTTGTCTTGCCAACACCTGTCGCCCAATATTTGCCAAAAACACAAAGGCAGGCATCTGATATCAAATATTACCCGGGCCCTATTTTAATATTGCCTTGCTGATTGCCGTGGCCCTTGTGTGATATCACACATATGAGGGTGCTTACACACCTTTGCCAGACATTTGCTATTGCTCATCGTTCAGAGCAAGAGCAAGAGCTGAAACACAAAAAATGGTTAGCTGCATTTTAAGAGAGCTCAAAGAAAGCACTCTGTTGTTGAATTGGCTAGCAGTTCAGATGAACTAATGTCATAGAAGACTTTAGAGGCAAGACTGTATTTAGAGGCAAGTGAAAAAAGCAGCACTGGATGGGTTTTATTGTTATTACTGATCTCACAAGTAGCATGAAGGAGGACGTTGAATGCCAGGACTGCAAATGGGAGCCGAGGCGGCCTGTATCCACAGAGCAGTAGATTTGAATGTCCAGCACATAGAACAATCGCCGCTCTCAGAGGCACATAGGCCCATATTTTTGGGGGAAGCGTCGCCGTTGGAGATTTTGTGATGAAGAACCCGGTCACAGTGTTGACAACAATGGTGTCTGTGGAGTTCATGCTGTACACAATGTGTCTCTGTGCCCCGCAGTGGTTGGTCCAGCCGGAGGGGACAAACACAGGGCTCTTTGCCTTTTGCAATACTTTTGAGGGCTTCTCCAGTTGTACTACCTACCCCGCATGGACCGGTAAGTGTTCCATTATCCTTCCGCTCCTTAATGAATCAAATCCATTTGATCTGGCGCACATTGTACAACTGTCCGAAAGGCTTCAAAGACTCAGTGGACATCTCTCCCAAGTTTAGGATTGTTCTGGTGGGGTGTAATTGCAGCCACTTACTGAGGGAATAGAGGACTCATTCTTATTCGGCTGGCCACGCAACAAAGAACAAAGTGTGCTTTCATTGTGACATACTGTAGAGGACCAAACAGACAATTTCCTCCCTTTTTTCACTAGGGACATACAGCTTGAGTTGGATGTTTCTGTCGAGCTCGTGTGTGCTTGCTCTGGCTGCTCTCCTAGCTATACGTCCAGCTGTCGTCAGAGGAAAAAGGGCCATACTTGCACTTCTGCTCAACATCCTGTCAGGTAGAGTTTTGGTTCATTTCAAGCATGCATTGCAAAATAACAGCCAGGTTTTAAGGACCAGTGATAGAAAATAAACTTGAGGTTTTGTGTATAATTCACCATTCTTTTTTATATTATCTGCATTTTGTTTACAAACAATTTGATCAAATGTTTACATTCTTTCCCTTGTTTGGTTGTGTGGATAGAGGCAAACTGCAGCTGTTTAAGTTTCTCACATTCCTCTCTCTGTCTCCCACAGTTCTATTTTGTGTCAGCTGCATCATTGCCTTCATGGTTTTTATTCAGCTGCACAACCCACAGCTGTTCAAGTACCTGGGCTGGTCCTTCTACATCTGCTGTGCCACTCTGCTCTATGCCTCTGTGGTGTCTGTGACCTTGGGATTGGTGGAAGGCTCCGGTCTGATTGAGCCGACAATCGACACCAATTACAATGGACAGCCTGTACTAGCAACCTAGTTGTCCTCTAATTACACTGGTTTTTCCATATGATATCAATGATATATTAGATGATTATTTATTCACTTGTATTCATTTAATATTTCCTGGATAGCTATATGGTGCAATGTGGAAGAATAAGCACTAATATAGCTGCCAAGTTCATAATTATTTCTCTCTCTCCGTCTCTCTCTGGTAAATACTGCCCCCTATAGGGGGCCGTCAAATAAACCCACACAAAAATTACAATTCTACAGTTTCTGGAGGTTAACAGCACAGAAATCTGTATTCAGGGTCCAGTATGTTATAGGGCATGAAGAATGATTTGTTTATTTATTTATTTGTATATGTTATGCCTGACGAAATTTCAAAGCTGTTCTAGGCCTATCCATTAGATGATTACCTATTTTCAAATCTTGAATGAACTGGCCAATTCCTGACTTCAGACACGCCTGGAAACTTGAAGCCATGCATGTGACCAAAATGATAATTAGACAGGTGGGAGAGAGCTACTCTGTTATCTAACACCTTGTGACGGTGTGGTCCAAAGGTAGGGGCAATCACATTCACATGCTAATGCAATGATACCCATTATGGTTGGGAGAATGGGCATCATAGAAGCATCAGAGAAAGGTCGCCATTTTCCCTTTAAAAATTAAACATGTCCACAGACATGCATTTCTGGTAAAGACAGGACAAAGCCTGGCTGACCCAATTTAACTCAATTCTGCCACATTATGCTTGAAGTGCTTCATATCCTGTGTATACGCACTATTGTGCTGTACTGTGGAAGGACTATTGTGGGGGGGGGGGGGGGTAAATTAATAAATAATAACAAGGGGAAGTAGAATCAGTTCCTTTTTATGTTGGGAAACATAATCATTACATTTTTTTGAGTGCTATGATTGATTCGTATTTCTTAATTTGAGAATCCATTTAAAAAGACAAAGACAAACATGTCTGTGACATAAGACAACTTCCTATATAATTGTCACAAACCCATTCACTTCTGATCTCCAATTAAAGAAATTCAGCATGAACGAACATCCAGTGGTCCCTTGTGCGGTGTGACAAGCCTTCTTCTTGTGCCATCCTAGGACAGCCTCATCCTCGTTCTTCATATCACCATCAATCATCCGTGAACAAAAAGAAAAGACTATCTGCAATTAAAAGTGAAAACATGATTAGACTAATACTGGCATAGTAATAACAACCACTGTCATAGCATTACTGGATAAATACTATTGTATTGTATACTCTATGTCATTACGGAAATTTCTGCTTGTTTTAACAAGAGAGAGCCTTCTGAAGTGAGCACTCACCTGTTCTCATAAAAAAGGAAGCATAGGGTTTATTTTGGGCCAATGTAGTTAACGGCTTTCCCAGTCTTCTTCAATGTTTCCAGAAGGACTTCAGTATCCTTGTCCGATTCAATGAACACCTTCTTGTTGGGGAGATCTATATCAAACTTGACATCTGGAGCATGGGAAACAAGGTGGTATGGGATGCTTAAGGGGCAACATCCTTAAAAACTTACTTTATTCATAAGCCTAAATTACTGTCAAATACTGTAACACTGTCAAGTTAGCACATTATAAATATGGATTTACGTCTGATTACATAACCTAATCTCAGCACCACTTGCTCCATCTGTTCTCCTGTGTTACTATGGCTGCACTTAGTGCTGCAGCACTCATCTTATACAGACACAACTATGTAGACTTTGCAAGGCCCATTTTAAAGACAAAAGGTACTGTCTTGACTAACTTCACAACGTGAAACCCATGCTGGTTGTTGGCAGACATTTGCCTGACGTTAGTATGAACAGAGATATCCCACCACCCAGCCCCTTACCCAGTTTTGTAAGAACACGGGTGACTGCTCCCGAACAGCCCTCACAAGTCATATCGACAAAAAACTCGTGCTTCTGTGAAAAGAATTTAATACAATGTCATTCTCAAATCACTTAACAAACAGCCCAAAGTCCAATAAGTTAACATCCAATCTTACTGGCTAACTTAGCTAACGATAGCAGAGACATCACCATCATATTGTTTTGAGTAACGTTAACGTTTAGCCTCAGGACGTGCAAAGCTATCCATCGAAAGTTGATAAATGGTCATTATCAAGGTGCAGTATACATGTACAGATAGGCTAAATATATACTCGCCGTCATGATTGCGGTAATTTGGAACACCACTGTATACACAACTAGCCTAAATGTCGCCTCCTGGTTGTGTTGCAACCCGTGAGTGCACACATACTAGCCTAACCGGCTAGTCTTAGGAATCATCTGGAGGTTTCTGCCGCATGTTAGTTGTGTACTATTTTTGTGGAATATGTTTACGTAGACACAGTTAGTTGCAGGGCTGTTATCATACTTTTCATACTTAAGCTAGTTTTAGATTTTACTTGTGGGACCCATGAAAAAGTTTCATTTAATCCGTGTTAATTGTAATTGGAAGTATGCATCTTTACAGACGGTCCCTTGAAGGGCTTCATTGTTGCGCTACAATAAACACTTTGCTACATTTTGACAATCTCGTGCGTTTAGAATCAAGTGTTTCGTAATGGAATCCATCTAGATCTAGAATTGGCTACAAAACAAAAATGGAATGTAATGGATTTTTTTGCACTATCACAGATTATTGTCTTCTCGATTTCCCCTATTGTTAAAATGGTGTGCTGAGTGAAAATCTGGCGATGCCTTTCTTTACAGTTTGTGTCTGAACTTAAATTTGATTAATAGAACTATCGGCACAGTTTTAATTATGGACAGTAAAGGTTTTAAGAAGGCTGTGCTGTTGGCCTGTCAGCTGACCGGCACAATGTCTGTGTCATGTGATCACGTTGTGTACTGTTGAGGAAACGCGAGAATTAAGATGACATCCACCTCTGGGTGATGGGGTATTCTGGTTCTACCTGCATTTGACGCAAAGTGTAAGAATGCACACGGCCAAGGGGATGGGTTTTTGGATATTGTTGTCTGAATTGTAGGGTGCATACAGCTGGTCTTCACACGGTAAGACACTCAAGTCATTCATTAAGCGCTTGCCATTAACGACTTTTGATGACCTCATTGTTTTATGCTACACGATGACCACCCTGCCTTCACACACATAACGTTAGTTAAATGAGCTTACCAGATCAGCAGGATATATGGGTTGGTGTGTGTAGGCTAGGGTTGGCGTGTATGGTAGATCTAGCGTTTGCAGCCTAACATTTGTCAAAACACAGTGACTGCTGTTATTCCCTAGTTTCGACTGACGAGCTAGCTAGTTTTGTCAGCTGTAACGTTAGAGTCTTACACTGTGCTTTTATTTGCTCAGCAGTGTGTCAGCTTACGTCGCACTTTGATTTGGGGGACTAGAAGAGTTTAAGTAACAAGATTGTGCCCTAGACATAGGCTACTGTAACCATAACGTTACGACATGAAAACATTGTGACATTGTGATTGAAGAGAATATGGAAAAAGCGGCCATTGTAACGTTAGCAGTAAATAAAGTAGTAACGTTATCTCAAGCTACTCTGGTAAGATAGATAATGTGAAATCTAGTCTACCGGGTCATTATTCGTTTGCGATTGAGTTTCAGTTTTTACCTTACAGTACATGAGGAGCCAGATCAACGAACAGAGGGCAAGGGGCCACCAGACACACTTCTTGCTGTAGGCTAGCCCTAGTTTTGGAACAAACTTTAAAAATATGCTACTTTATTGTTTTAGTGGATTGAATAAACATTTCATTTAATACTCAAGAAACGTTTATTCCCTCCAGTTTTGTTCACAAAATTGTTCAAATCAGTGGTCACCAAGATAGGTCTTTTAGGGTGGATAGATAATGTGAAATGAAAAAAAAAAAATGTTGTGCTGCTTTCTGCTTTGACTACTCAACATATTTCTTGGGCAGGCCCAAAACAAAAGGGAACTGTAGAATGTGTGTTTTATTTCACAAAACCATTGCCACCTTGTGACAAGTTTTTAGGGAGCTCAGCATACTGATTGTGGTAATGTTAGGCCCATCCATTGTGTGGGTGAGTGATTGCCTTCAGGAACTGAATTAAGACTGAATTTTTGTTGACAAACTCACTACAGAAGGCGGATATATTTTACTTAAACTGTTTGTTTAGTCTATGTTGTTAAATGAAAGTATTTCCTGCGCATTCATAGGCTATAGTGACTGAAAGTGAAAGTAAGCTTCAGCATGGGAAAGTTTCAAAACACCGTTTTTACTTTCAAAAGCAAACAAATATATATTATTGTAAACTATTTTAAAACACCCACAGCCTGTCCATCATCCTCCTTAAAACTTGAAAAGTAGGATCATTTAATGTCACTTTGAATGGTTTTGAATGTGTGAATATATAGGCCACTAAACTGCAACAGTTCTCTTCCAAAGGCTGTACTACATGTCCTGTTCTATAGCCTTAGACCTAATCCAGGTTTTATTTAGGTTTGGGTCAGGCTGTGTATGCCTGGTGCGTTCCTGATCCCCTTTTGGAGACTACTGTAAATTCACCAAAAATGAGACACTAAGCAAATTGTCAAACCACATCAGTGTGTTAACCTACCTCTCCATCTCCCCCATCTCCCCTCGGTGTCAGCACTGAAACTGTTTCTTGAGTGGGCAATGTTCTCCTTTTTCCATCTCCAGTGCTTTTAGATGTTGGGCCCCTCACACCTGCTCTCTGCTGGCTAATTGACCAACCTACACACGACACGTCATATCAGCTATGGCCTCTGACATCACCTACGATGGTAACATAATTTAGTCCTCACAGAGAACCTTTCCTCCTCTCTCTCACTCTCCCCCTCTCTCGCTCACGCTCTCGCTCTCAGATCTGTCAAGTGCATCTCCTCCACCCCACTCCCCCATCTGTCTTTTATCTGTGATTTCTGGCCATCTGAATGTGTGTTTCAAGCCAGGAAATTAAAACTTAGATCAATTTGTGTTTGTGAGCGTAGTATTTGTCTAGGGAGTGGTTAAACTACGTGAGCCTCAGCTTGGCAGCTGTTCAGTGTTTAGCTGAGATATGACATCTGAGCGTGTGCCACTCCGATCTCCAGGTCCGGCTTTCTCACGGAGCGAAGACAGTCCCATGGATGAAAACCGACCATCGCAACCGCCGCACGGCCCATCCAGGTCCCAGAGCGAGTATGAGCGCATCGGAGGAAGAACAGGCTCCTCGTAAGCATCTTTCAGTCGTCTGTGTCTGTGCCTGTGTCTGTCTGTGTGTGTGTGTGTGTGTGTTCAGTGTGTACTCTGGGTTTAGAGTTCTCACACACTGTGTCGGAAATCTAGTACAGTGTTTTGTTTTAGTTTTGGTTATCTTTATTTTGAGTGTCAAGGTGCATTTAGTGGCTGTGAAAATGTCTACTAACTTGAGTAACAGAAATGGTCCTTGCTTAATACTCTCTTTGTGTGTGTGTGTGTGTGTGTGTGTGTGTGTGTGTGTGTGTGTAATAGCATTTCTCTAATATCGTCACACTTCATCTTCTTTCCTATATTACTCAATCTTAGCTTGATATTGACAAGCTGGTATCCTGTGTTGCTCTGCTGTTGCTTCTCTTGTCTGTGATGTGTTTGCCGCCTTTGCTGTTGCGCCCTGGGAGTTTACATGTCCTCTCTTCGTGTCCACAGCTTTTTCGAGACCTTGATCCATTTATTGAAGGGAAACATCGGCACTGGGCTGCTGGGCTTGCCTCTGGCCGTGAAGAATGCTGGCCTTGTGGTAGGTGCGCTAGCGCAAACAGGCTAAATCATATTAGCCATTATAGTTTTTATGTGCAACATGCTGTCTGGCTCACCCATAACTTGTCTGGTTACTGTCAAGGTTTTAAAACTGGATGAATCATACATTTTTGACCAACTGTATTGTTTCATTGTGGCTGCTATAATATTTAGCTTTTTCAGAAATATGTCAAAAGTGGAACATTTGACTCTTAACTAGTTTGTTGATAGTCTGACAATCAGTCTATTGATCAGTCAGATGAACTTGTGTCATATTTGTGGCGAAGCCTTTAAAATGCATTGATTGACATATTTCATCTCCTTGTCAAATGTGGGTGGTGGGCCTTACAGTGATGACTCAGGAGTTCTGCAAGAGAAAGGACATGGGGGGACATGTTAGTGATCAATAACATACTGCAAGATATTGGCAATTAGCCACCACCTACAGTATTTGTCATTGTGAAAGTGTCACCTGCACTGTGAGAACAGTGGGAGGCCCACATTAAAGCTACACCTAGTCCTATAACCTCTAGACACAGGATTGTACACTAGCAAGAAGAAGATATGGGACATCTTTTTCTCATGCCTTAAGTCAAGTGTTGGGGATGGAAATTTACACAGTGCACTGCACTATGCTGGCTGGCCTCTGTTATATTGTGATGGAGACAGAAAAGGGGTAATAAGATCAGAGGCAATCAGAGGAGGCTGGGCAAAAGCCTGTTATTAATGTGTGCTGTTCATGAGTCCATGATAGCCACTCTGCCCGATCAGAGCCCGCTGGGCCGTTAGTGTCCTGTAAGTGAATTAGCAAAATGGGAAGTTCTGTAAAGCGGTTATGTAATCAAGCTTGCTGATATGAAAGAGGTGTGCAATAGAGGTTTTGCTCATCAGGTCATGATGTTTCAGTAACAGATGAGGAGCATTTAGTGTTTTTCTTGCAGAGTGAACATCATCCTCGCTAGTTGTCAGAACTGTCAGAACTAAGCCTTGGAATTTCACATATTGTCACCTCCTAAAATAATACCCTTAGTCCTATTTTCAGGTTTTTTGGAGAATTACAAAAATGTATGTAAAGATAATTTTTTAGATGATTTGGTAAACCAAAAATGCCAAAAAAAGGTGACTGGTGATTATTTTAGGAAGGTGATGATACTGAGATCAGTGATTGAGCTACCCAGTTATAGTTCACATGTGATGTAAATAAGGCATGTTTGCAAGTAGCATGTTTCTTTGTCATAGGGTCAAAAAAAAAAAAAAAAAACAAGCTAACAAACATCACTGCAACTCTTATCTGACGTTGATTTGTTCCTGTCCTTTGAAGCTGGGCCCTATCAGCCTATTGGTAATGGGGATTGTGGCGATACACTGCATGAACCTGCTGGTCAAGTGTTCTCATCACCTGAGTGCAAAGTGAGTACTGCCCCCCTTTGTGAAATTCCTTCCCCATCCCATAACCCTCTGACGTGCAGTACAGTACAGTACAGTAGTGTGTGCGCTTGTTTTGTCACTCGGACAGATTCTTTCATACCTGTCAATCAACAAACACCCATTAGGACCATTAGTATCTTTTAATTAGTGTGTGAAGAAGTGAGGGGGCCTTTGAAGAATGTATTAATGACCAGTATGTCAAAGCTTGCATATATCATGTTTGTGTGTGTTTGTGTAAGGTACATGTGAAATTAGTTTAATAAGATTGGAGGCCTTGGCAGCCCAAATACAGCAGCTTGCATGTTCCTTCTCTTTTTAGAAATGATCCTTCACTGATACAATATGAATTGGTTACTTAAAAAGATGTTAGTGTGCATATGTTAAGAGCTGAGCAATCTGTACATGTATGGCATGGTTGGTATGAAGAATCACCTCTTTTATCACATACATCTCGGATATACAGTAGCTATTTATGTGTCTGATGCAACAATCATACACAAATATTTAGTTGATAAGTGTATTTTCATAGTAGTGTTTTAGCTTCTTTTATGATAATCATACCAATTCATGCTATAATATAAACATTAGTGTTTGTTGCTGGTGAAAGGTGACATGACTGCTAGCAGAGTATTAGCCAAATAAGACGGGGAGATGAGGGACTGAGAGAGGTGGGCTGGAAGACATATTGAGACCCTGAGTCCAGACGCCCTAATCAAACAGTACTTTTCCACGAATACCCATAATGTCTTATCAGCGTGATTCTTGGTGGTATCTCTGGTATGGGAAGCTTCTCTACCTCCCCACCTTTGACCTCGGGCTCACCCTCTGGCCAACCGTCAGACAGATAAGTATGTTTTTGGAGCAGGGTGCACTTGCAGAGCTAGGAGTGATCAACAACAGGACTCTGGGGACAGCCACGGGGGAGGGTGTTGTCTGTATGGACGGACAGAGTTAGGCCCAGTCCCATTTCTCCTCTAGTACTGTACTTGATTTCAAAAAGTAGGTACCCTTCGTCGGTGAAGTGGGAAGTGCTAGGAGTAGTAATATGGACTTGGACCACTTGAAATGGATTTGGACCACTTAATGTAAATTTGCCTAGCCGACGTCTTCACCTATGTAGCACACAGTGATGCCTTGGGCTGCCGATAGTAGCCTATTAACTATGTTTGAAAATACCAAATATGTCTATTTTGAGCAAAGCATGTGCATCAAGCTAGGTATCCCATTTTGACATTCCCATGCTTAATTACAATGTAGTCTCCATTGTGTATAATCTCTCTTACGCTGCAAAACCTTGGAGACAGGTGGACGCGGCAGAGCTAAGCACACGCAACCACTCAGCGTCATGAAGGGGGTTGTTCATATGGAGATGGCCAGTGTCTCTTCTCCATCTAGTCTAATGTATTGGGAAATGGACAGCCAAGCAGCACTGCATTTTGAGTGGGCGGGTTTAGCAAGTCAATCAGGTCCCATGCTTGAGTCATTATCCCCCGCTTCTCTTTGTGTCATGGTCTGTGCCTTCACCTCAGCTATTAGACTCCGCAAAACGCGCCTTCTGTCGCTATCCCTCAATTAACATGTCAAAGAGTTTTAGTTATAGAAATGTATGCCAAACTGAGTGTCCATATGAATGAAAAGTAGTCAAGTCAGTTTTATTTCAAGTCAGGAAGTCAGGAAGTAGGAAGTAAACATCTTAAATACTGATGCATGAGTCCCATCACAATGTTATTGTCCAGGGAAGTGGAACAAAGACCCTTCTATGGTTATGAAAGTGGCCTCTCAGACCCACAAAGAATAGACACATTAGCATGGTTTGACCTTTTCTAAAGTGTGATAGTGATGGGTGAAAACCTGTCTGGTGACACGTCCTCATGTGTCCTCAGTTGCGTAAAGTGCTTTCTCATTGTGGGATAGCGATATCACACTTACCGAGTGTGTGGGCAAAACCAAATGGGAAGTCGTATAAAACATGTAGGCTACTCCTTTTTGCAGTCATCTGCTGCAAACACGCTCTAAAACAGGGGTGGCCAAACTTTTCTGTTTCTGGGCCGCATACTGAAAAATCTAAGCTGCCAAGGGCCAGTGCAAACTAAAAAACACAGTTTTTTACACTGTAAAAAAAGGATTTGCAATGCTTACTTGAAAAATGTTTGGAAACTCGTTGCCTCAAACAAGTTAAGTAACCATAACCATAACTCTTTCAAGTTGTGTTAACGATATACTGAAAGAGACAAGTAATCTTTCCTTACCTTATTCGAGGCAACGAGTTTCCACACATTTTTCAAGTAATCATTACAAAAAATTTTTTTACAGTGTGGCCAGTTTCACGTAAAAGACTGACTGACTGCATTTTAGATCTGAAAAGCTGCAGGTTATCTAATGGACACTGTTTGACGAAGCTAACAAACATGCCTCACCTCCAGTACTAAAGCTATGATGCGCAATGGATATATAATACGAGGTTCATGTAACAGGCCACATTAAAATGAGATGTTTTTGACCTCATGGCGGGCATACTGTATGCAATCATTGTATAATAATCTGCATAATTAATCCTTCCATCATGATGCCACTATATAAACCAACACTATGCCACCACCGCTACTACTCAGCTGGGCCTTTTTGTCCTTTAGTTTGCTTTGGCACCAGATTTGCATGTCCTGTGGTCACAAGAGCAGAGAAACAGTAAAGCAGGGAGGAAACTGTACTGGGCACTTCTGGGAGGGGTAAATAAACAGTAAACCACCCAGCATCCTGGATATGCCCTCATGTGACCTCACAGTTGGATTACTGTACTCGGAATCATGTGGCATTGGGATTTGAATTACTTTGAACACTGGCCAGGTGTTCCACCCAGTTTGTGATCAATGGACATCCTATATTTCATTGTTGGAGAACAATCTTTCACAAGACCCCATGTCTTTAAAAAAACTTTTGACCCCTTTTGCTGCTGGATGTTTCACTGACATTGAATGGGCCATCCCAACAGTCCCTGGTTAGCTATCTCTGAGTAATGGCTGCTGCTGCTACTGCTGCTACTGCAGTCAAAGGCTACTGTGAATAGCAGCGGTTTCGTGCGTCAAGATGCACATGTTTACATGTTTCTGCAAGTGCACACAAGTGGAGACTGAAAGTGAAAGTAGAAATGGTTGATGGTTTGTTCATCAGCAGAAGCCACCAAATGCAAACTAATCAAATGTAAAAGACGTACAGTATTGTGGGAAGTGTCTCTTCTCATTTGTGCAAATAGCGGTCTAATAAGCGGGATAAGAAATTAAGTAAAGTAAATAAAGTTTCTTTTAGTAAACACTGATCTGCCATTAACAAGCTGCTTATTAACATGCAAATTAGTAACATATTAGCCATTTGTTAGTCACTACAAACAAAGTATTAATAACTTTTTTTATGACCTTATTCAACCCATTAACTCAGAATTTCTCCTGTATTGCCTCCTAATTACAGTTTATTCACGGTAGTAAGTTAGTTGTTGTATATGAGTTATGATATTAATATACTTTGCTCAGTAAGGGGCCTTAAAGGTGCTAGTACAACAGGAACAGTTATTCTCAGGAACAATTATTCGAGAGATTTAGCTTTGGGTAAAATAAAGTGTTACCGAAATTATTCACTGGTCAATATGGGAAAATAAGTGTCGTTGGAGACAATACAGTATCCCCTAATAACAAATGTCCGGAAAACAGTTTAACTCATGTAATGTGGTTATTTCCTTTGTGTTGTGTTAGGCTGGGCAAACCCTTCCTTGATTACGGGCAGGCTGTGGAGTACGGCATGGAGAATGTATCCTGGCTGAGCAGGCACTCTGTCTGGGGGAGGTAAGAGATGAGACTGCTGATGAGGCCATGAGGCCTAGCATTGTTCTCTCTGGAGGACACAGCAATATTTATTCAAAAAAACAAAAGAAAAAAAAATAGTTCTTTTTTTAGTTGGAATTGTGTCCCCAAGGCTGAACTAAATGACAAATTGCATCATTTGCCTCTGTTGTTTGCCTGTAACAGAGGGACAACCTTCGCTTCGTTTTAAAATTTCATTTTAAATAATTATGTGTGTGTGCATGTTTGTTTGTTTGTTTGTTTCTTCCCATCAGGCATGTGGTGAATCTGTTCCTGATCTTAACTCAGTTGGGATTCTGCTGTGTCTATTTTGTGTTTCTCAGTGACAACGTCAAACAGGTGAGAGGGGTCTCCATAACTCGGAAAAGAATAAAGCGAAACAAGTAATTGCAATGCAATGTTAGATTCTTCTTTCTTCATTCTGTTCAGACATACTTGAGTTAAGCATACTGTAACTTCAGCAGGTCCCCAAAATGGACAGAAGTGTAGGGCGGGAGCTTTGTCACTAGAGGGCAGTGTTGGACTGCTGAGCTGTTAATTCCCATGCTGTAGCCTCAGAAGGTCTGTGAAGTTTTTAGCCAGTTGATCTATTCGTTAACATGGAGAACAACTAGCCAAAGGTGGCCATTGGCAGGTCTTGAATTTTCTGACAAAGGGTTAACAAAAAATAAAGAAATTTGATGAATATGCATATACAAAAGAAGCTTTGTTTTATTTTGTGTTCCTATGCATAAACCCTTGGAGAATTGCTTCCGTAGAGATAGATTAGACTAGTCGAGTAGAGATCTGTTTTCACTGTGAGAGTCACTCCCTCGTGACCTGTCCATGCCCCTCCATTCAAATGAACTGTTCAGGCACGCATGCCGTAATGCTATTCCTCTTCCTTTAGCCTTGCCCATTGGAGTGGGTTCATCAGGACACATGTATGACTGTGGCTTGCTGTCACACACTGGTTCTCACAGGCTACTAATGTCTGTTCAGGGGATACAGTAGGGGGCTGTTTGAGCTCTCTGACCGTGGTGACACTAGTGTGTTTCTGCTGCCTGTTGCCGTGGGCGCTTAGGTGGTGGAGGCGGCGAACGGGACGTCGTGGAACTGCCACACTAACGAGACGGCGGTGATGGTGCCCAGCCTGGACTCGCGCCTCTACACGCTCATCTTCCTCCCCTTCGTCATCCTGCTGGTCTTCACACGCAACCTCAGGGTCCTAGCGCCCTTCTCCACGCTGGCCAACCTGGCCATGGCCGCCAGCCTGGTGCTCATCTACTACTACTCAGTCACGGTACGGATCAGCAACACACATACAGTACACACACACACACACACACACACACACACACACACACACACACACACACACACACACACACA
>JASCQY010000072.1:11107123-11117477 GCA_030264315.1 Sardinella tawilis | reverse complement strand
CTCTCTCTCTCTCTCTCTCTCTCTCTCTCTCTCTCTCTCTCTCTCTCTCTCTCTCTCTCTCTCTCTCAAATTCAAATGTAAAAAAAATAAGATTAAAATTAAATTAAAATTAAAAGACATGACCATAGAGTATAGTGTTGCTTAAGTACTACAGACAGAAAAGTAAACTTATAACCTTAAGCCCCCGCCCTCTCTCTCTTTCTCTCCCCCTCTCCCCCCAGGTGCCCTTGCCATCCTGATCCCTGAGCTGGACCTGGTCATCTCTCTGGTGGGCTCCATCAGCAGCAGTGCCCTGGCCCTCATCATCCCGCCGCTGCTGCAGCTCATCACCTTCCACAACGAGGGCATCTCCTACTGGGTGGTGCTGAAGAACTTCCTCATCAGCCTGGTGGGCTTTGTGGGCTTTGTGGCCGGCACCTACGTCTCCATCGAGCAGATCATCGCTCGAAGCGCCGCCCGACACGACAAGATTTCCTTCCAGGTCATGTGACTGTGATGGCAGATGGAGAGGAAAATAGAAAAGAACGATGGAAGGTTTCTGACACGATTTTAGACTGGATGACTGACCTCTTCATTTCTCAGATGTTGCACCATTGATTTCATTTTGATTCCACAGACACTGCTGTTATTATTTTATTTCTGTTTTTTTAAGTTGTTTTTACAGAAGTCGATGTGTTGGTACTGTGTTACGGTATTTTAGTCTGAGTGGGGTGCCATCATTGCCACTCCACAGGTGATAATGTCAGAGCTCTCAATGGAGTTCTTGAAAGCCTTCATCTCATTTGAAAATCCATTATATCAGAGATATTAAGATATTTAAAGCTTTTTGCTCTGTGATTAGATTTTGTTTTTATTATGACTGCACAATGTCAATTGTCACATTGCATGAACTGTGTACAGTTGTATAAATTGATAGAAAATATTATAGCTGTTGAATAGGCAGCTGAGATGGGTTTGCATTGACCTGTGAACTAAGCAGTCAGTGCCACTTTGGTGTGTCCTATGCCGAAGGTGATGTATGCCTATATCACACGGTGGAAAGACAGTGTAAAGGTGGTGTTTTGTCATTTCACTGCTTTTGTTGTGCTTTGGGTACTAACCACCGAAGAATGTGCTATACTTCCCTAATCACATTCTTGATTTGATAGACATGTAGAAACATTAGCAGCTGTTCTATCAGTTGTATACGAGTTCAAAGTTTTGGCAACTCTTTAGTTTAAGTCTGTAAAACATGTACAAGGCGCTACAAACACATTCACAAGAGACTATTCATACTGACTTTTCAACGTCATCAGAAGTCATTATAACCATTCAAAACTAGTTAGGATATCGCTGAGCATTATGATAGACCATGCTGGGCTTATACCTACATGTACGTGACCTCATGCCATCTAAATGCTGCAGTTATAACGGTTTTTGCTTATGTCAGCGAAGTGTTTCTAATGCTTTATGGATAGGGACTATTAGTCAAGTGTTCTCAAAGTTTCTTTAGCTCCTGGCTTTAGTTCCCCAAAAGTCCCCTGCTTACTGAACAAACTCCTCACAGTGGCCAACGCCCCCCTCTTAAAGCTGCGTCCCTCTGGGGGAGGAAGAGGAGCTGATAATTGGGAGCAGTGCTATTTTAATGGACCACCCTCTTTAGCTGTGGGGCTGAGCTTGTCTGACGGCGGCCAGGGCTTCTCTCGCTAACGGTGGGCTCAAAAAAAGAGGGACTTGGAAGTATTTGTCTCCCCAATGTGGTGTTCAAAGATAGGGGAAGATCAAAGGGGCCAGGAAACAGAGTGGGCCCGTGTGACAGAAAACATTAGACAAAACTCAAGCGTGTAGAATTCAACAAGATGAGTGCGTTTTTCAGGTCTCTGTATAAAGTGAAAATTAAATTCCTCTTGTAATGCACAATTAAGTAGAGTGTCTGCCCTGTGCTGACTTGTTTGAGTGATGTTTTGGTTGAACTTCAGATCAAGCTGGCTGTGAAGGTAGGACGGAAATTTCTTTTTGTTCTGTTTTTTTGTTTTTGTTTGTGTTTTGTTTTTTTGTTTTTATTTTTATTTTATTATTTTTTTCTTTCTTTTTAACTTTGTTTTCAAGTACCAAAGCACATTTTAATTATTCATCAGTGATCTTTTAAGTATTTTTTTACCATTATTTTTAAGAATTTGTGATGAAATGCATTGAAATGTTCTGATATTCAGTGTTATATCCTTAAGGCGAAAGGTTCAAGGTTCTGTGTTCCAGATGAGAAAAATATTTTAATTGGAATACTTAGGTGAAATTTTGTAAACAAGATGCTTTTGGTAATGACACTTAAGAGATTTTTGTTGTTCTACAGTATATAATTTCATAATCTGCAAACTTCAACCTCCGTTGTCATTCTGCTATTTATCTTTAAATGTCAGGAGCACCCTTTTGAGAAAATGTGATTCTTTGTTTCCATGCTTTGAATCAGAATCAAAGCATTGAATTGAAATGTAATGTGTTTGCCCACGTAGATCAGTTTGTTTGGTTAATACTGTATGTGAAAGCACCAATCGCACTCTGGTTCAGAACAAAACTGATGGACTGAGCCTGCTTAGCCAAAATGTGTCCCAAATCTGTTTCTGTGTACATGAAACAAACCCAGGGACAATCGTGTGTGTTTTTTTTTGCTTTTTAATCAATTCAGCTACTGATCCAAAACAAGATTGATTTTGAATGAATGTTGTGTTTACCTTCATCATAGTGCCTGTAGCTGTACTTACTCATGACTAACTGAAAATAGAATTGGAACCGCCCATTTGTGGGATTCAGTCAGCAACCCTGTGTTATTTTGATACTTCAATTAGTACCCAGTACACTTTTTATTAAACTTAAAACGCTAAATACAAAAGTACATACGTCAGCCATTATCTGGGCCTACATGTGATTGCAGTACATATGAATGATTTTTAGGTGATTTTTAGGCTTTTGGTGCTTTCACATTCATCGGCATGTCATTGGCACTTTTTTTTTCCTCCAACGTTTCTCCAACACCGTTTGGTCAGTAACATCCCAGGACTGCTGTAATAAAATAATGGCAATATGTTTTATATATTTTTGAAGTGCTCGTAAGAGTTATGCATTGTTTTCCCCATAAATACACATCATACATGTAAGCTACTTCACTGTAGCATGTAACTGAATGAAATGTCTTGAGAGCACTTTGAGGCTATCAGACTCCTTGCTTATTCAACAACTACTGATTCTGAGTTAATAACAGCCCCAGCTCAAGTCTATCATATCCATTCTTGACTGTACACTAATGATCCATGCCAAGTTCAGCTTCTCTTTTTTGGAATACAGAAAGATTGCTCTTGAGGAGTGATCTTTTTAAGCTACTTGATTGTGATAGTGTTTTTAAAATGTTTTATTATTGTTATTATTAGTTTGTAAAGCCTTAATGACACTGTATATAATGCTTGCCAAAATGTCATTACATGGCACAGAAGTCCCATTTGCAGTCTAACTCCATGTATCGCTATAAAATTATGAACATTGCTGGTTATTCTCAGAGGAACTCTCAAACATATTTAACTTGTTAGCTGTGCAGCCTGTGATTCCTCGGCCTGATCATTTCCCTTCTGGATATTCATTCATTTGACTCAAGTGGTCATTAATTAGATCAAGCTAACAAGCGTAACCATGACTGTGTCAGATGGGAAATTAAACAGACTGGGAATGTGTATATCCTGAAGGAGATGATCTGCCAAAGCGGCATCCATAACCTGTGCTCACGGTTATTAGCAGTCCACTCGTCCACTTTGCTCTGGTCATTGGGATGTACTTATTTCAGTGAAGCTTTGGTAAGGTTTGGTAACATGGTGCTACAGTACGATACAGTGGGGAAAAAAATGGTTGTATTGACTGAATTTGGCTGATGTGTTTATGTGTTGATGCTGTTAAATAAAAAAAATACTTAGCAGATAAAGATAAGGTGTGTCTTTTTACTTGCACAAATACAATGCATCTCATCTAGAGAACTGAGCATGTTTTCTTACAAAGACTTTGAAATGGTATAGTGGCCTAATCAGATCATTTACAGGAGTTCGAATCCTTTTCTCATTCTGAAGAAACATTGCAAACTTTGCTCACTACAAACGGTAACACAGTGCTTCAACTTCAAAACGGTCAGCATTGCAACAGATGTTTGTTTACCAAGCAGCAACTTGCTAACATCTTGCGTTTCTAAAAAAAAACAAGCAGGCTACTCTACTAGGAGGTTAAAGGTGCCCTATGAGATATTGCATGTTTTTAGCCCAATTTCATTTTTGTCTCAAAGCTTAGGCATCTCCCCTTGATCAGCTTGCTGCCTGCCCCCTGAATACTTTGTGAAAAAGTCCCGTCTCTGGAGACAACACAGGGGCTGTAAACGTCAAACAAACACTACAGGCACAGGCTGTGCACCAAAACATAACAACCCACCGTTCAATGGAATCTAAGGGTTGTCGGCTCAGCCCCCCACAGTGAACCATGGCTGAAGTGCCCTTGAGCCAAGCACCTAACCTGCCCTGGGTTAGTGTGTGCTTCACAGTGTGCTGGTTGTTTCACTAATTCACAATTGGGTCAAATGTAGAGACAAAGCTCATCGTGTGTGTAATACACTTTGCCAAAAAGCAGATGCGAAATTCTAAATTCTGTTTAAGTGGACCCATGGGCATAGAAAAACATAAACCATAATGTGGAGTAAAAGCTTTGTAGTTTCGAGCTTTTCTTATGAGATAATCTTATGCCATGCCGAGTATTCCTATGAGTTGTAGCCTATTATGAAACTCAGAAACAGTGAGTGTTCAGTTGAATGTGAAACATGTCTGTTAATCTAATTTGCATCAGTGATAATGGCAGATCATTTCCAGCCCTGTGTTTTGATGGCAACTCTAACGGTGGGCACCGCAGGGAGCTATAGGCGACTCCGCTGTTTTGGATCATGATCATGTCTCCATGAGACGTCAATGAGTCAGCAGCAGGAACAGGATGGGCCATCATTCGCTAACAAATCACTTTTAAGTGCTTTAAGTCACTTTTAAAGCTTTAAAAGTTGGAAAAAGTCTTTGAGAGAGTGCATGGCACAAAAAGGCCTAAAGTGCATTAACTGGACCTTAGGCTTCACTACATTATGTTTCTGTCAGGAGTCTTTCATCACAGCAGTGATCCTTGTCAGAAAATATTCACTAAATGGTTTCCAAATGTATTGCTAAAAGAAAATTACTCTTCAAAAGTCCATTTTATCCTTGACAAATTGTATGTGTGCTGGACTGTATATTGTTGAAAATGAAACTTTCCCATACGAGTGTTGCATGATGATACCCTGCGTGTTCCCCTGCACATGAAAGAGATGGAAACGTGGCTGCTCTCTCATGTGTGAGAGCACATGTACACATTCATGCCTACTAATGGGCCAGCAATTAAAGGGGCTGTCTGCTTCGATATCTGTGATCACATATGTCCTGAGCCCAAGGTGCCCTTTTATTAGCGAAATGTGTGTGTGCATGCTACTCCTCACCCACTGCTTAGATCAGAGAGCTGAAAAAGGTCAATTGCAGGACTTTCCCAGTGTCTGTTGCAAGTTGCTAGAATCAGCCAAAGTTTTATGCTGAGTCCATGAAAGCGTAAGTAGCCTACATCTCCTGCCAGCCTGTAGTGAACAGCATTAACCCATGGCCTCTGCTTCCTCATCTGCTAACACACACCGTCTCCTGCATTCCTCTTTGTGGAGAGGGGAGCGTGCCTATGCTCCCACGGCCCTATGTTCCCAGATTTTCTATGGTCAGGGTTAAAGGAGTTCTCCGGAGTAAATCAACCCGAAGCCCTGTTGTCTGAGGCTGCCGAGTGCTGTTGATAGGTATCAGAACGACAGCAGTCGGTACAACGCAGACCGAATTTGAGAACTAGCCACTACCGCTAACTGATTAGGGCATATGAAAACGAAACCGAAAGTGAAAAAGATATGCCCTAATCAGTTAGCGGTAGCTGCTAGTTCTCGAATTCGGTCTACGTTGTACCTACTGCTGTCATTCTGATACCTATCGACAGCACTCGGCAGCCTCAGGCAACAGGGCTTCAGTTTGATTCAGTTTGATTCACTCCTGCTTTAACCCTGACCCTAGCCCTAGACAATGTGGGAACATAGGGCTGTAAGGGAACACAGGGCTGAGCCTGTGGAGAGTGCCATATCATTGTCTAATCTCTCTATGTGAAACTGCTGTTATTGTGCTTGGACAGATGTGATGAGGGGGAATGCTTCTTAGAGTCATGCATGCATAGGGCACCTACCTCACTCCCGTAAGAGACACTCATCCATGGTGGACTGACCACATCTCCTCCTCTCCCAGCCGTTGTGATTGGTGGCAGGCGGTGCATGCTAACAAGCTGCAGGCTAAGTTCAGTGGGAGTTCATCATGGCTGCACTGAGCAGTGGAGTCCGTCTCCCTCTGTCCAGGCCATAACCTGTGCTTTTATGCCGCCTTGTCATGTGCGCTACATATGGACAGCTTTTTACATGCCACTGGAAGTTTTACGGAGCGTGTCCTGAAACTTGTGCGTTTTTATTGTCTTGCTTATGGTGCGGTTGACTCACATTAGCACATAGTGATGAGCCCTAGGCGTGAGCACCGCTCATAAAAGTGTTGCCTCTATTAGTGTCAACCGTCACAACGCTCTTGCTGAATCACTGCCTGCCTGCCTGCCTGCCTACTTGCCTATCCAGTAAATGAACAGCGGAGCAGGGCTGACTAGAAAACTGCCATCTCTTCCTCTCAATCTGCCCCGCGCTACACCTGATTAAATAGCCTCAAACACCTCTAAGCAGGCCTTATGGCATATATATTGCACATTAGAAATATGTTTACAACCCCGTTCCTTCATTTAATGTGACATTACAGCGTACCCGTGGATAGCCTTGTAGTGTTGGCCTATTTCCTCCGAGCTCGAGTGTGTTTCCTTTATTTGATGGCAATATGACCATTAGGCCACAGAAGCCACTCGTAACGGTAATCCTTCCTGACAGGAGCACCTCTTGTCCTCTGCTTTGCAATGCTAAGCAATAGTAGGCCTACCTCCATTTTTTTGGAAGTGGGTGGGTGTGTGGGTTTGGGGGGGGGTAGGATGAACTCTGCATGCGACCTCAGCATCTGGTGAGGGGGATGCGGTCCGACCCCTGTGTAGCACCTGCAGGCATGACCCACCCTGGGTAGGCAGGGGGGGACTTTCCGAATCATCTGCCTCATGCGACCCCCGGACATGCCACGTCGAGGCTCGCTCCCCGTAATGCTTCCCGACATCCCTGCTGCGGATGACGCACTGTTGCACTGGCTGATCCCTACAAGACCCTGGGCTATGTTCTGTGCTTAGCGATCGATCTCTCCTCTGCTTCAGGTCCATTAGAGGCCTTTCTTCATTGTCTAGTCATGTTTCACAAGAAGTTCATTTGCACACTGAATCCCTCTCATCATTGCTACATTGGAAGCACTGTTCGAATAGTTCAATCTTATGTTTTTGGTGAACAACATTTTATTGATTTTCAACAGGGGATAGTTCAATTTTATTTATAAAACACACTTGCATGGAGTCAGAATTAAAAGTTCCATCTTTATATTTTATTTTCATGTTTTAATGCCACAGTGTTCTTTATGATGCTGTCCTTCCGTCGGATGATGCACTCTTTACTCACTCTTCATATTACATCCAATTTACTCCTCCGTTGTAGATGTACAAAAATATGACTCTCATAAATAGAATCCCCCTATCCTGTTAATGACAATGTGCAAAAAGCTGGAAAGAACAAAGACATCAGCCTTCTTTGATTCAACTCTTGAAATGAGATCCAATAAGGTCCTTTTTCTGACAGTATTTCTGAGGTAAACTTCAGTAAATTGACAATGAAAAAGAAAATAATATCCATTAAAAAATCATTTACTTGAACATTCCTTGTGCCTTCAATTTAGTGAAACATTCATGGATCATTTGATACATATGGTCATCTAATTCTATATGATGTTTATAATTCTATGCATATGGTGCTGTCTGTGCCTGAGTGGGGACGTCACATCAGATAAGTGGCATCCATAACGTATTCCTCCTGCTGATGCTCCCTACAAACGCTGCAAAAAGGTGCTGCTTAGAAAGTTAATTACAAAATGAAACCAGCAAATATTGATATTTTGCAACATTATGAAGGCTGAGCTCTTTGGATGTATTCAAACATTTCATGTATTGGATGTATTCAAACATTTCATTAAAACAATATGCTGTATCTTGCTAGATACAATAGAACACAATAGAATGTATCCATTGCCCACAGTATATTCTCAATGTGCTCATGACAAACAAAGCTGCATTCCAAGATGAAGTTAGTGTTCCTATAAGGGCTGCACCTTAAGGCCCCACATTCAAATAATAAATGATTTGTAATTCTTCTGAGAAAATCATCTCAAATGAATGTGCTTAATTAAGAGAAATGATCGGTCTATCCTTGCACTACCCTCTAAAATTGGCATCAGTTGTTGCTGCCAAAAAAAAAAAAATTGGGGGCAAAAGAAACTCCTGGCGTATTGTTTACTTTGTCAGCACTAATTCAATCAGAGGACACATTCACCCCCCCCCCCCCCCATCCATACAGTACATGCAAACAGCTACGATGTGGAGTTTCATTTACAAAAGGGTAGCATGAAGTAAAAAGTAAACAATGGCGTCAAAAACTCTCTTTCTCTCCCTCTCTCCTTCTCCCGCTCATACAATTGCATTGCTAGCTGTTCTGCAGTGATACCTCTTTTCAGACACACTGCCTTTCTGGCTCTTTCTGTGTGCTTGTCTGGACAGAGGGCCCCTTCCAGCCTAATTGAGTAAATCAACCCCCAGACAGCCATTCTCTGTCAAAAGAGCCCTCTGTGCAAATGTGCAGCCAGGTATGAGAGCTACACAATCAAATGCATTTAGCCATTAGGGCAAGTTCATCATTCAGAAAGCACTTTGAGCCTCCCCAATGAAAGAGTTGCATTATCAGCCTGTACAAATGAAAAGTGACACTGAGACTTGGAGGTGCCCATCATTCACAGTGAGTCTGACACTTCCCATTACCTCTTACACAAGCCTGCCCACAGCCTCAGAGTGCAGGTCTCTTTTTAATATCCCTGTGGAATAATAATATTAATAACCATAATAAATAAATTCATTTCAAAAGTTCCTTCAACACTGGAATTTAAAAACGGCCAGTATGATCCTTTTGTACTCCTTGCGGAAGTTGTGGTTGAGCACGCCGTAGATGACGGCGTTTAAGCAGCTGTTGAAGTACGCCATGAAGTAGCTGGCAGTGAACAGCCACTCGGGGATGCCCTGCGCCAGGCTCGGGTTGATGGCCACGGCCAGGCCGATGAGGTTGAGTGGCGCCCAGCACACGGCGAAGAGCACGAACACCACGAACATGGTGAGGAAGTTGCGCAGGTCGTGCGGCTTGATCTTGGCCCGGCTGTCGGGCTTGACGCGGCGCCGCACCTGGATGACGAGGATCCAGATGCGCAGGTAGCAGTAGGTGACTATGGCTATGGGCAGGATGAAGTGCACCACCACCACCGTGATGGTGTACAGCGAGCTGACCGACTGGGCGAACGTGCACGAGTAGACGCGCGGGTCGTACTGCAGCGACTCCACGAACCAGTTGGGCACGATGGCCAGCGTGGTCAGCACCCAGACCAGCAGCACGTAGCACACTGTGTTCTTGTTGGAGAAGAGCTTGTCGTACTTGAGGCTGTGGCAGATGTAGCAGTAGCGGTTGATGGCGATGCCTGTGATGTTGAAGATGGAGCCGATCACGCTCAGGCCCATCAGGAAGCCGCTGATCTGGCAGTGGATGCTGCCTGCGATCCAGCCGTCGTGGAAGATGGCCGTCAGGACCAGAGGGTAGGGGTAGACGGCCACCAGCAGGTCCGCTATCGCCAGGCTCACCACAAAGGCGTTTCCTGCCAAGGAAGCACACGCGCAGAGAGAGAGAGAGGACCGCAAATCAATATTATGAAGTAGCTTCAACAGCAGGGCAGCAGCAGCAATCAAATCAAGTGTGGTCAAACCCGCTGGGCACTTTTGGTTTGTTACATCCTGAGCCCTCGGGCCCCGGATAACAAGACCTCATTGCTAGTCTCCTTTCCATCTCTTGTTTTATCAATTTTCATAAACACAACACATTACACAACACATTTCAGAATAGATTCCCTCCTCAGTCTCCTCCTCCATCCCCAACCTTAAAGGAACACAGCACCGATTTTTGATATTTCTGTATTTGCATTGTGCCCAAGTGTTATTCAAGAAAACGCTTATCATTTTCTTCTCAGTGTGTTCAGTACTTAGATTC
>JASCQY010000072.1:11065944-11080944 GCA_030264315.1 Sardinella tawilis | reverse complement strand
ACACAAGTGTATAACCAACTATGTGGCCTGCCGATAGCTTCTAAAAGTGAAAGTGCTTCTAAATTACCAATTGATTTTCCACGACAAATGCCTGGTAGCCACCAGCGCATACAATTGCAGCTTGTTTGACAGCTAATAAAGAGATTGGGCTCAATCCACCGTGAGCGAGAGGCAGGCGGGCGGGCGGGCGGGCGGTTGGTGTCGACGTCGGCCCTGGGTGCCAGCGATAAAGGGCCACAGCAGACGGAGAGCGATCGTGATGAAAGGGGGGAGACAAACGAACGAGTGAGTGCAAGCTCCAATGGTTTCCACCAACGTGCTCACACAGGCAGCAAGGCAGGAGGGCGGGCAGGCGAGAGAGCACCCTCAGACACACACACACACTCTCACACACACACACACACACACACACACACACACACACAGGGTTTCACTCTCTGACTGCTAGAAACAAGGGCTTGTTATGTTCATGGGGAGTCTGCGCCCCTGTGACTGGCACAATAAAACTCTAATGACATGATGTTATGATGTTATGATGTTATGATTCCAACACACTGCTTGGCCCAACACTATCTCTGTCTTTTGGCTTGGCATGGCTAACATGCTGATTTGTGGTGAGGCTTTTACTCATTCTCAACGGCAGGCAGAAGATTGTATCTACTGGGTGGCAGTGATGTACACGGCTGTTAACATGTGTTGTTTACCAGTGCCAGGAGACTACACACCTGAGAATCAGGTATTGCTAGAACATTCTCCACCCTGTTTGATGACTGGAATTGTGGGAACTCGGGACAGGTCCCCTATGTCGTTATTTGTTTGTTTGTTTTTGTCCCGTTCAACTATACCACCGGTGCACAGGAATGTGCTCTGACTGATTTTGGTTTTGATGTTGAGGCTTATGGTAAAAAGAGAGGCCATTTTATGGTGAATCAGTCACACACACATGCGCGCACACAATGCATGGTAATTTCAGGAATAAAATAAGGTGACCACACCTCAGAGATGAAAATCGGGAACATTTCTCTGATGTCCCGGGGACACTCCTATCCTATTTCTACAGTCAATATCTTCACTTTAGCTTCAAGAATCGGGGACAAAGTGGGTTGTCTGGTATTTTCCCAGAGACAGACTACCAAAATAGGGGACTGTCCCCAGAAATCAGGGTCGTCTGGTCACCCGAGATTACAAGCTGCACTGTGTACAAACCACATGTGAACTAAAAAAAATCCATTCCCATGTATGGCCTTATCTAAACAACAGATGAAGGAGTTTTTCCAAGGTATCACTTAAACCGCAGCTAATAATCGTGAAATTACAGTAACATGGTCCAAAGGCCTACAGTACCTGTCTGTGGGTTGATCTGGAATCTTCCGCCTTCATTCCCAGCGACGATGGTGTAAGTGACCGCTTCAGTGCCTGCGTCATCCCTGGTGTGCGCCGACACGCTGAGTACCTCGGTCCCCACGGCGATAGACTCTGGAACCGAAGTGCTGTACTCGGAGGTGGCAAACACAGGCTGGTAGTCGCTGAGATCCAGCACGCTGACCGTTACCGTGGCAAACGAGTACAGGTGGCGAGGCAGGCCACGGTCTGTGGCTTTGACCTTCAGCTCGAAGGTCGGATGACTCTCGTCCGTCAGGGGCCTCTCCAGACGAAGGACTCCGGAGATTTCATCCAGTGAGAAGTAGCTACTATCCGGCCCCTGGAGAGAATACCTCACCTCTGAGTTTATGCCTGAAAAAAGCATAAACAAATATTTAGTACACATGTACACATTTGAACATTCTGGAACATTTGATTGGAAGAATTTCCATCAAATCACCACTACAGTGATCTGTATAGTTTAAAGTACAGGGGCTATTTGAACTTGACTATCAACCAAATCACACAATAGCCTTTCATGCCACTGAAGCGAGTTAATAGGCAGGAATGGAAAAGGCTTGATCCAAACCATTATGTCAGAAGAAAAAAAAAGTGCAGTCAAAAAAAAAAACTACAAAAGAAATGATGAAACTGAAATGAGTTTCATCTCACTTAGGTCCATCTGGACCAAGTCCTGTTGGATATCACTCAACAGAGCCCATTATCAGCCATTGTCTATGGGCTCATTACCTGTTTACACAGTCTCACACAGGGGGCCAATACTTCAACAGCTCTACTATTCAAAGTAGCCAAAGCGCCATGACCAAACACAGAGAAAAGTTTCGTATCTGTGCATGTGTCACTGCCTTCAAGCCTAGACGTGTAGAGAGCCGTCGTATCTGCATTTGCATTTTACACACATGCTAAGGTGCTGCTGCTGGTTGCTCTCCGAGCTTTCCCAAACCTACGGTGTTAGTGATTGGTTCCAGTGTATTCAGAGGAGGAGATGGGGGAGAAATCGGCTTCAAAGGCAATAAATGAAGAGGAAGAGCGATGATGAGAGGTGAGAGATGGCCCCGAGGCTCTGGGACGTCACAACATGTTCCCACACATCTTACAGGAGTGGCAATGTCACTCCCTGATCGAGAATTTCATCCAGGCAGCGGAGAGTTGATCCCAGATCAAACAAACGCTCCTCGCACACACACTTCGAATTGATTCCATTTGGGGCTCCTCCACACTCTGCTGTCAGGAGTGGAAAATAATTATGCAGCGCTTTGTAATTATAGGAAGGAAACTCCACACGAAGTGCCATCCGAGTTTCAGGAAGGACTCACACGTTCCGTACCGCTGACGGTGAACCACTATGGGTGCTTGGACGTGATTAAACCCCGCTGGAACACGTTCGCAGCCAATTGCAGTGGAATGTGTAATGGTGCAGAAAGCAAAATGTTCTCCAGGCACCTTTAATAGTGAGGCTGAATGGCACTGAAAGGGCCTTGAATGTAAACATTCTATAAGTCATGTCAACTGTTAAAGAGAGACTTATGCGGTCTTTTGTGAGACACTGAGACTGTAGCGATGGTGAACTTCAACAGGTCGCGGTGCTCTGTAATCATTCTCTCTTAAGCAGAACCACAATCTAGGGGCGGCACGTACGGCACATGTTGCGAAACGCTATTTGGACACTATCTGGGCGCTATCAGGGCCTTTAGCCTGTACCTGTATCAGGGTCTCTGGCGTAGATTACGGCGATGGGCGTCCTGACAGTGGTGTTGTCGAACACGGTGACCTCGTAGTGGCTGACGGAGAAGCGGGGCGGGTTGTCGTTCATGTCCTGCACCATGAGCACGATGTCGGCCTGACAGGAACGGCCGCCGCCATCCGTGGCCTTCACCACCAGGTCGTACTCTGACTCCTGCTCCCGATCCAGTGCAGCTAGTGTGAACAGCTCCCCTAGAAGCAGATCCACAATCACATTAGGGGTCCACTTTATTTGAGAGGCGAGTTAGTGCATTATAGGGGTCTGATTCCAGCTAATGTCGCAGTACAGACAATATATCACTGACAATATTCAAAGCAACTTCACTGCACCAATCTACAATACAGCTAACACAAACAGAAAACAAAAAGAATAGACAATAGGCTGTAAAGTATTCATGACTAATCTAAACTAACTGAACCTATCCTCTTTTTGCTATTAATTAGCTTTAATTATGACACATCATGTTTTCTTTAATTATTCTTTGTGTTTCTTGTTAACGTAGCTCCACAACATCCCCTCTGGCTCCCGTCGCAGTTGGAGGTCCATGGAATAATGTGGCTAGTGCAGGTTTGGGCAAACTCTGTGTTTATGCTGAGGTGAAAGCCTGCACTGTAGTTCAAACACATAACAAGTAATCTGAACATGTTGGAGGCTTTTGGCTTCTTAGGTTTGTTTAACCGTCATCAAAAGCAGCAAGGGAATTTGTTTTGTTTTGTGTTTTATGCTTACAATATTTCCCCAAATAGTTCCTCGTCAAATCATTCCAATCTAAGCAACCTGATAGGCCATATCTGTTAGATGCCCAGCTGTGATGTTAGGCACGGAGGAGAGAGATCAGGGTTGGTTGATGACAGATCTACTTAACCGGAGAAGCATATGATTGATGAGGGCAAAGAAAAATTCCAAACCATTTCAACGTGAGGGTTTCTTTTTTTCTTTTCTCAAAGTCTCGCCTGCTTTAGAGTGCCTGCTGCTCTGTCTTACTAGTGTTTGTGTGTGCGCATGTTTGTGTGTGTGTGTGACCATTCAGATGCTATTGGTCAAATAAAGGCCCCTCAGGGGGGCTCAGCAAACACTCTGAGTGTCTGTTTACCTGTCCTGTGGTTCAGGTGGAACTTGTCAGCATTGTGGCCATGAAGGGTGAAAGAGATCTGTCCATTGGTGCCCATGTCAGGGTCAGACGCCGACACCTTAAGAATGAAGCGTCCAGACGGGGAGTTCTCCATGACGGCCTCAGTGTAGAGCAACTGCACACAGCACACACACACACACACACACACACACACACAGAATCACACACCCACAATCACGCACCCACACACACAAACACACACATATAATAACACACCCACACAAAAAGGAGTTAATAGCTAAGGGTTAATAGCTAAGAGTTGATGGTCTTTTTTGCTGGAGTGCATGTTGGGATCTGTGGCTCCTGTGATGAGATTACACAGGATCATTCACACAAAAGAACCTGATGCAAGGCCATCCAATAGCTTGCTCTTTAAATGGCAGACTTGCTGTTACAGACCAATAGCAAATAGAAGTTAGAATATTTTTCTATCATGTGTTAAGATTACACAATCGAAAGAAACCCGTTTTTCTCTTGTTTACTCTCCAATGACACAAAGTGCTGTAAGACTGGTGGATTGAGTCTGAGCTCCACGAATCAGACAGGACAGATGGTGGTGTTTGAGTAAGGATTGTGGTGTTGTTATATTATGGGGTGTGTCCCACACAGGAGCGGAGCACTATTGACGAGGAGAGTGCACAGGTAGAGTCTCACTCACCTGCTCGCATAAAGGGCTGTTGTCGTTGATGTCGAGGACGTGGACGTCCACAGTGGCGGTGTCCTGAGATCGCCCGTCGGTGGCGACGACCCGCAAGCTGTGCTTGTCTTGGGTTTCCCTGTCCAGAGCCCCCTTCAGAACAACCCTCCACTCCTCCCCGACCGCCTCCACCGAGAACAGGCCGAGTGGGTCACCATCTTCACGGGTCAGTTTAAGGGGCGGGCGATAACAGTAGGCGAAAAAAACAAGGCCGAAATGGCATTAAGAAAACATCACATTACAAAAACAGAACTATCAGCTCTGCTAAAAACAAACTTGGCCTACAACTTTTTGTCTCCAAAATAGCTATTGAGCATGAAGTCTTTATCACAATGATTAAGTTTGTCAGATTTTTTTTTTCTCTCTTCTGTTAATTTTCTAGACATAACAGGATTGTCTTGCTTGTTCTGTGCAGTGAGTCTCTAAAGTCAGGAAGAATGGTTCTTCAGATTAACTTGTCGGCTCAAACAATGGGGATCATGCTTTGTCATTTCAAAAGCCAGTAAAATTGCCTTATGTTTGATTAAGCCATTTTTGTCCTTGAATACAAAGATCTTAGCAAACTGTCTGAGCATTAACATGATAGCATAAGTAGCAAAAAAGTATAATACTGACTACTGAAAACAGTAGTCTGCAGAGTCTGAGAATATTGTTTAATTACATTTCTCCTTGGCTGTTAATGACGTACGCTGTTCTTTTTATCCATTTAAGAGCTGCACAGCTACTCAGAATGGCGGAGACGGAATGATTTCTCTTTTCAGGTGCACTTGCCCTGGGTTCATGATATTCCCCATTTTACAGCAGCGCTCAGTTGTCAGAATGATCTACTATAGCAGGCTCATGATATTACTAAGGGGCCCCAGCATGAGAAAGCACAGAACTGGCTCCTGTTCAGTTAGTCAATTACAGTACTGTATATGCCTCTGTGACAGCAATACAATTTGGAATCAATTTTGTTCTCTTCAGGTGATTTCCCTGTGGAATCATGATGGGTCTGAAAAAAAGTGTGTGATTTTACAGTCTACTTGAAGCAAAAAGAGTTACTTATTTCAGATACGTCATCAATGTTAAATATGTCTTACTAGTCTTACTAGTCATACCGTTAAGGGTGCAGTGAAAGCCATCTTGTAGTTGCCATTCCTATGTTTTACCAATTCAGAAACATTCATATTGAAATTTTGAAACTTTACGAGAAGTGATCCAATACATGCTAAAAATAATGATGTAGCTTGATGTTAGGGGACAGCAGCGAGGCCTTACCTGTGATGTAGCATGTGACCTGGCGGTTTTCTGCCGTGATGTCCAGGTCGGTGGTGGACAGGATGGCGATGAGCTCCCCAGGCCTGCTGTTCTCCATGAGCGAGCCCTGGTAAAGCTCCTCGGTGAAGCTGGGTGGGTTGTCATTGTCGTCGGTGATCATCACCTCCACCAGGGCGGAGGAGGAGAGCTTGACCTTGCCACCGTGGTCGGTGGCCACCACGTAGAAGCGAAACATCTGCTTGCTCTCGCAGTCCATCTCCTTGAGGGTTGTGATCCAGCCGCTCTCGTCGTCGATGGCGAAGATGTCGCCCACGTCCTCCGGCTCCAGCCGGTACGTCACCTCCCCGTTGTCGCCCGTGTCCGGATCGTTGGCGGTTACCTGGATGACCGTGGTACCTGCCGGCATGTTCTCCGCCAGGAAGGCCTGGTACGGGTCGGCATCGAACGTGGGCTCGTTGTCGTTCACGTCCTGCACTTGGATGCTGACGGACACCAAGGAGGCCACGTCGGTGCCGTTGTGGTTGCCCTGCGCCATGACGTCGATCTGGTACCACTTAGTTCTCTCGTGGTCGATGCTCTTCTGGACCACCAGGGTGCCACTCTCCGCGTCCACGGCGAACACCTCGTCCTTGTTGCTCTCCACAGTGTTGCCCTCCACCAGGCTGTAGATGAGCGGCGTGTCGCCGTCTGCCCGCACCACACCAACCTCTGTGCCCAGGGGCAGATCTTCCGCTGCCGTGAAGGTGTACAGCGGCTCGGTGAACTGTGGCAAGGGCACCTCCGCCGGCACCACCGTCACCTGCACGGGCACCGTGCTGTTGAGGAACGGCTGGCCGCCATCCCGCGCCTTCACCTTGAAGTTGAAGATCTTGTTCTCCATGTCGACGAGGCTCTCTTTGACGCTCACCATCCCGGTGAAGGGATTGATCTCGATCACGTCCTCCGTCACCTCCTCCGCTTCATCGATGGTGTACGTGACGTCTGCGTTCTTGCCGTCGTCCGCGTCGTACGCCATTATCTGAATGACGGGTGCGCCTTTGTTGACGGTGGACTGAATGGACACCTGGTATTCCGAGGCCTTGAACTGTGGGGCGTTGTCATTCTCATCGGTCAGGATGATCTTCACCGTGCAGAACGCCACTCGCCCTCCCCCGTCTTTGGCCATCACCTTGATGGCTATCACCCTCTGCAAAGGGTTCTCTCTGTCCAGCTGCTGGGTGGTCATGATTTGTCCCTCCTGGTCTATGGAGAACGTCTCGTCAGCGAGCTTATTGATAATCGTGTAGTCCACGCTGCCGTAGGGCCCGTCGTCCGGATCGATGGCGGCCAGGCGGATGACGCGGGTTCCTGGCTCGGCGTTTTCTGCAAGCTCAGCTTCATATATACCCTTGGTGAAATACGGGCTGTGTCTGTTGTTGTTGATCATGTCGATATTAACCGGAGCCGTCTTTTGAAACACGCCGTCCGACACAGCCACCGTGAGGTTGTAAAAGGGGTCCAGGTTTCTCTTGCAGACGTTCGAGAATGAGATAACGCCCGAGGATTCGTTGATGGAAAAGTATCTGTTCTCGTTACCAGACAGTATCTTGTACTGAAGGTCCGTGCTGTCGGGGTCGGAGGCTTGGATTTTGACCACGATGTGCCCACAGGTGGCCATCTCGTCCAGAGAGGCTCTGTAATGGGTCTTGGTGAAGTCGGGGGGGTTGTCGTTGACGTCGGTCACGTTCACCAGGATGTACGCCTCGCTGCTGAGAGGCGGGGAGCCGCTGTCTGTCGCTCGGATCTTCAGGAGGAAGTGCTGAATGCTTTCGTAATCCAGCTCCTGGGCGGTGAGCAGGGTGCCACTCTGCGAATCGATCTCGAAAAACTCGGTCTCGTTTTGGCCCGTGCTCAGTAACTCGTATGTGATTTCCTTATTTATACCCGAGTCGGCATCCGTGGCGGTGATGTGTGCCACGGAGGTGCCGACGGGCAGCCCCTCTAGCACGCGCGCTTCGTAGGTGTGCTTCGGAAACACGGGGGCGTTGTCGTTCACATCTTCCACCTCCACCTCCACTCGGGCCTCGGCGAAAGTGCCCATCACAGAGTCTGTCGCTCGCACCGTGAGCAGGTGCATCGCTTGCGTCTCGTAGTCCAGGAAGTCGGTGACACTCAGCACCCCCGTCTTGAAGTCAACGTGGAAGTTTTTGGTCGCGTTCTCTTCCTCCAGGTTGTAGATGAGGCGATAGCCTTCGGGGTTCCGTGCCTGGACGTGCAAGATGGTGGTGAAGGGGGCGATGTTCTCTGGCAACTTGAGCGGGTAGAACAGACTTTGGAAGACCGGATTCGTGCGATTCCTCACTTGAATGTAAAGTTCTGCCACGGCACTGTAACTCGGTTCTCCCTCATCGGACGCCAGCACAGTGAGAGAGTATTTATTCAAAGCTTCGAAGTCCAAGGGCCGCTGAAGGGACACATCGCCAAGATACGGGTCGATCCTGAAGAGCTCAAAGTCATCCTCAAGCATGAAAATCACCGATCCGTTCTCGCCCACATCTGCATCGGTGGCCAGCACTTGGAAAAGGACATCCCCTGGTTCAGTCTCCTCCGAGATCGTCAAGGAATGGGGCAGATTTGAGAAAATCGGCGCATTGTCGTTGATGTCATCGATATAAACTTTAACTTGGGTAATCGCTCGACGTGGCGGGTTTCTCGTATCCTTCACCTCCACCACCAGGTCATACTCGTTCTGCTCCTCACGATCAAAGGGGACGCCCGTGGTATGCAGAACTCCAGACGACTCGATGATGGCAAACTTATCCCCGCCGTTGAGCACCTTGTAGATGAGCGGTTCGTTCAGGTAGCCACTGGCCGCTCGGAGCACTGCCAGCGTTTTCACAAACGTGACGTTTTCCAGCACAGTGGCCACCTGGAGCCGCTCCTCAAACGCCAGACTGGACGTGGTCATGTTGGAGATGTTCACATGGACGCTCGCTATGTCTTTGTACAAGCCATCAGAGGCCATGACCTTGAGCTGATGCTGAGCCTGTAGGCCAGACACATCACTGACAGAGATGACACCAGACAAAGGGTGGATGGCAAAGTTCTTAGCAGAACTGCCGTCAATCAAACTATAGGTCACCCTGGAGTCGTTATCGTGAGCCGTGACCTGGACGACCTCCATGCCTTTGAACAAGGGGAATTCAATGGAGGCGTTATAGGAAGGGGCCGTGAATTTGGGAGGGCAGTCATTAAAGTCCAAGACCTGGACGACAACCTTGGCTGGCATCTCAGCCAATAAGGAGGGCTCTCCGGAGTCTCTCACCTGGATGGTCAGGTGAAAGTCGGGAGTGGACTCGTAGTCGATGGGGGCTATGAGAGAAATGGTCCCCATGTTTGGGTCAACCCTGAAGACTTTCTGGGCCTCCGGTTCCAGGATCTGGAAGACGAGCAAGGCATTGGAGTCTTTGTCCGCATCGCTGGCCCTGATCACCAGGGGGGAGTTGTTCTCCCCAATGACCATGGCGTTGATGTTAGCGGCCTCGCTGATCTGTCCGCGGTAGCTCCTGTGCAGGAAGGCTGGAGGGTTGTCATTCTCGTCCACCACATACACGTGCACGGTCGCATCGGACCAGGTCCCTATGGGCGTGGTCACTCGCACCCTCAGGCGATACGAGGCGCACGTCTCGAAATCCAGCGGCGTCTGGACGGAGATGAGACCTGAGAAGGTGTTGATGTGGAACGTTCCGTTGGGATCTCCGTCTCGGATGCTGTACTGGAGGGCCAAGGGGCTCTTTGCGGAGACGCTGAGAACAGGAGAACCGGGCGGACTGGCCTCGCTGATCTCCGTGAAGTACTCTTCCGAGAGGAACCTGGGGGGTGTGAGCTCGGACACGGTGACGTGGACTGTGACGGGGCAGAGGTCGCTGCGCTGGGGGAAGCCCTGGTCGATGGCCTTGACAGTCAGGTGGTACTGCTCCTGCTGCCCATTGGCTAAAGACTTGGCCACTCGGATAGCTCCTGTGCTCTGGTCGATGTCAAAGGCCGCATCACCATTCCCTGGACAGGAAAGAGAGACAAAAGAGAAATATGAGTTTGGTTTCTGTTTCTCTTTCTGTGTGTTTCTCTTTCTGTGTGTGTGTGTGGGGGGGGGGGTGGTATGGATGAGTATTAAACAATGAAAGTGTGTTTCAAAGTGGAGGCAGAAAAGACAGAGATATGGTGAATGTGGGTGTGTGGGTATGTGTGTGTGTATGTGTGTGTGTGTGTGGGGGGGGGGGGGTATGGATGAGGATGAAACAATGAAAGTGTGTTTCAAAGTGGGGGCAGAAAAGACAGAGATATGGTGAATGAGTGTGTGTGTGTGTGTGTGTGTGTGTGTGTGTGTGTATGTGTGTGTATGTGTGTGTATGTGTGTGTGTGTGTGTGATTTTTAATCTTTATTCATTCTAATTACCTGCCTTTCTATGCCTTGCGGGTCAAATTCAATTATCTGTAATTATACTCCACTGTCACAAAGACAGCTCAAGATGTAATTAACACCTTTGCACCCAGACAGGCGAAGACTCACGCACAGACAGAGGAGGATTTGGAGCTGGAAAAAGTTTTTCCACTTTTCAATCAAGCCTTATTAACCTCTCCCCTCTGCTCTATATCTTACCCGAGTGGAAAGAGTAGACTATCTCGGCGTTGCTTCCAGTGTCTTCATCCAACGCCTTCACTCTCACAACTTCAGTGCCCACAGGAGCCAGATTAGCGATGCTGCCTTCGTATCGAGAACTTGTGAAGGCCGGTGTGTGGTCGTTGCAGTCCTCTACGTGGATCAGGGCTCTCACAAAGTTTCTCTTCACGGGTATCTCCTGATCTCGGACCTGTAAGAGAGGAGAGAAGAGAGTTTAGAGTTGATTGATAGTCACTGGTGATGTGCTCACCTGATACTGCAGCCTGAATCATATCCTATGACTCACATCTCATGAAAATTGCATTTAAGTTTATACTGTAAGTTAATAAAAAACCATGAAATGGATACGTGTTGGCACTATGTTGTTACAGCTAACTAAAATGCAAATCTATAATATGATATGGCTCCACTTCAGGAAATATACGACATTCATCATCTTGAAATGAAACTGTTCGCTATTTGCGTTCTGGGCTGTGGCCAGAGCTGTCAATCCTAGTCCTAATCCACATCCCCAATCTCTTCAGACTAATATGCTAGTATTCACCATGATGATCAGGATGTGCAGGGGCAGGGTCTCAAAGTCCAGCTGCTCGCTCATGACCAGGCCGCCGCTCCTGGGGTCCAGCTGGAAGTGGCGTCCGCTGTCTGGGTGGACGCTGCCGTGGATGGAGTAGATGAGGCGGCTGTTGATGTCGGCGTCCTCCGCGCTCACCTGCAGGATCTCTTTCCAGGGCGCTGTGTCCTCGGGGACCCTTACCTCGTACAGATCCTTCTGGAAGACCGGCCGGTGCTCGTTCATGTCCAGCACGCGGATGTAGGCCTTGTGGTGGTGGCAGAAGAAGAACAACAACTGTGTGAGTACTCTATCCAAAGAAGTGTTTTAGGGGCTAAATGTGCACGTCATACACAACGCACAGCCTATTTTATTAGCGATGACAAAGAGATTGGGGCTTGTTATCCCAGGGAGTGAGGGGAGGGGGGGCGGGTGTTGATAATAGGCTGCCGAGTTGAAGGGTTGTGATTTGCATTTGAGTGCAGTTCGTGGGAAACAGTGCGAGCAACGTGACTTGATCAATTTCCAGCGATAACGGCCGTCGACTGCCAGCAGCAGTCCACATCAAACACTCTATGCAGATCACTCAGGGAGAAACACACAGAGAATTACACATGCAGAAGGATGGCTTGGCCTCAAGTGGCATTTTAAGCAACTTTTTCCCTACTGAGATTAAAAAAGGGCTTTAGTGATTAAAGAAGAGATTCCAAAATGAGTTTGGGGATGGGGGGTACTTGCGCATTCTTCAGTCAGACAAAATTTGCTGCACTTTATTCAATATATTACTTAGTTTCTGCATAGCTCTTATGATTTGGATATTTTGCATATTCTGATTCACTTGGAACGGTTCATTCCGTGTAATGCAAGCTTGCAATTGCTTTACGCAAACACATGAAATCCTTCAAAATGTACAGTATGTAATCTCTGAGTTGAAAAGGACCTTTACTTGACTCCTTTAAACTTACTGATCGTGCCAAGGCCTTTTGCCTTTTTTCTCATGTCAACGTTTCATTTCCACACTTCCCATTCCCATATCCACTCCATTCCTGGGAAGAGCCGCAAAGGAAGCCCGCGTACGAGGGGCCCTCAGTGTGAGTGGCCCTGGCATAGGTGTGTGGGGCTCACCTGTGTAGTGATGGCCTGGGACCCATCCGTCACCCTCACGGTCAGGTTGTAGTTGGACCTCTTCCCTGCATCCAGGCGGCGGGCCACCACGATGCTGCCCGTGTTCTTATCGATGTAGAAGTCCTGATCGTCGTCACCGCCTGTGAAGAGATGCCAACGGCTCGTTAGTGGCAGCGCCCCCCTGCCCTCCACAGACATCAGAGAGCAGTGATAAGGACAGGACTTTATTCTGATAAGCACACGGCGGGATGTCAGTGGTGATGCCCGCATGGACTCTTACACACACACACACACATACACACACACACACACACACACACACACACGCACGCATGGGTGGAGGCCAAACAGACGAATTGTTGACTGATTTACCATCCCCGGTCCGAACCCTTTCATTATAAGGCAAGTAAGTGTGTGTGTATATGTGTGTGTGTATGTGTGTGTGTATGTGTATGTGTATGTGTGCATAAATGGTGTTTGCATGCATGTGTGTGTATGTGTGTCTCTACGTGGGTGTGTCTGAGTTTGTTCTAAAGATCTCTAACAACACGGCATGCACTTAACACACACGCACATGCACACACACACACACACACACACACACGCATACAGACACAGTCGTGCACACACACATGCACACACACAGACACAGTCACGCACACACATACATTTTCATTCATGAGCCGCATCTTCCCTTCACTCTTCCATAAAAGTCGGCTGTGCACAAAAGCTTTCACTTTGTCATCAAGCGGCCATGAATCCTCCATCCTTGTCATGAAATGTGCTTCAGCCCTTCCGCTCCTTTGCTCACTCTTGTGTGAAGCCGTCATGACAGAAAACAAGGTCACTCGCAAAGCTCAGCCCCCTGTGCGCAAATGTACCGGAGAAACAACACTTATTGTTTAAGGGGAAACATTTGGCATGAGCGCGGACTGAACAGACGTCTCAGGCGGTTAGGGGTAAACTCATGCCTGCCACGGCAGATGGTGTTTATAGACAAGTCCCGCCCTTCCTTTTTTTCGATTTTTTTTAAAAAAAAAAAACTGTGTCTGCTTTTGCATTTCTGTAACATGTCTGTGTGCATCAGCTCCAGAACATCAGTGGAGCTTTGCTGACGTCAAAAAAAAAAAGCTCAAAGGAGCTTTTGGAAACGACGCTTCAAATTAGCCCCAAGCTGTACCGTCTTTGGGAACTCGGGCTTCAGAAAGGGACTGAGTCATTCTGACGAGCTTTGTTTTAGCTCTCAGTCTCGTTAATGCTTGGCCCAACAACCCCCTAAATCCCGTGGCAGAGAAGCCGCTCGGCAGATAAACTGATCTCATTGAAAGATTCTTTGGAGCACAGAGAGAAGAAAGTGAGTTTTGTTTGAGGAGAGTCTTCACTTTCATGTGTTTGTAATCAATATTTAATTGAGTTCCCCACATGGAGGTCTGAAATAGAAGCACCTCCGTCGGTGGGCAGTGCGAGAGACAGAGATAAATGTGGGTCTTGGCGGAAAATTGCTTATCAGCTGAGCAACGTGGGGCGTGAAAAAAAAAAATTAAAAAGTGAATTTGATACAATTGTGCCTGCCCGACGACTTCATATAGAGACTGGGAGAAAAATCTTCACAGATGCTTGGCTTGGTCTGGTTTGGCTACTTGACTCTAAACTAAGAGTGTGAATTTAAATACGCGGAATCAAAGGGGCTTGTCTTCTGTGGGCCAGATAATTCAGTTCATACAAAAGCCATTAACATTCAACCCCACACACACACACACACATACACACACACGTGCGTGTCCAAGGGCTCATGCAACACTAAGAACAATCATTTACACTCACTTATCTTTACAAGGCTGCTGCTGCTGAGTTTTCACCCCCCCCTCATCCCCCCACCCCCGCAGACACAAAGCTTTTGCTTTCTGTCCCTGGACCTCTAATGTGTTCCGAATCTACCAAAAAAAAAAAAAAAGAAAAGAAATTGCACCTCCCTAACTGCCTATTGTCAGCCTCCTCCTTGCCTTCCACTTTGGAGCAATTGTAAAGATGGATGGCTCTGGGCTGGGCTGCTTGGCGGGGTGACAGGGTGTGAGACAGCCTCCCAGTGACCTGAGGGGGTTACGGGGGGCCCGAGTGAAGGTCAAGCCGAAGCGATTAACCATAGGGCACAGCTCCGAGACACCAGTGACCCTGCCGCTGGTTGGCCACACACACACACACAGGCACGCACACAGACACACTTAGTGCTCCCGAATGACCATACACACACAGGCACCACAACACAGGATTTCTGTATCAAACACACACACTCTCAATACTCCTAAGTGACAGTATAAACAGACACACCAACACACACACAGACACACAGCTTGTGCATGAACACAATATATCTGTCACACACACACACACACACACACACACACACACACACACACACACACACACACACACACACACACACACA
>JASCQY010000072.1:11055257-11065803 GCA_030264315.1 Sardinella tawilis | reverse complement strand
CACACACACACACACACACACACACACACACACTCACACTCACACACACACACACACACACACACACACACACACAGAGCCCTGAGACACCACTGACCCACCAAGGGGCCTGAAGACGGATGGTTTATCCATCAGAGCAAGGAGAGCCTCCAGGGCTGTGGCCTGTCAACAGAGAGAATGAATTTCTGCACCACACACACACACACACACACACACACACACACACACACACACACACACACACACACACACAAACCCCTCTACCTGCAGACCTAGAGTGAAAGTCTACACCCTGCAGCAAAGATGTAACCTTCCCCAAACAGGTCAGTGCCAGGATGGATGCAGCTTGACATGCCCTATCTGCAGTACTGTACTGTACTGTATATGCACAAGGCATTTGCTACTGGGCTGATAGAGCTCACAGTATAATTGTGCAGCATCAGAGATGACGGGTATAAAACACCAGAAAAGACCAGATTAGTTCCCATTTCTTCAGAGTTTCTTGCTCAAGGTTTACAGTCGTTCAGTATTCTTACATTATGCTTTCAACTGGCCAAGAGTCGAGGAAATCTCACTGCAGTCTTGCGTGCGAGTGTGAATGGGGGGCCTTATCTACCGTGCGTCTTGTCTCAAGAGGAGAGAGTTCTTGGCTAAATCATGCCGCTTAACATGTGGACTCTGTGTAAACCTTTTGTTTAGCTTTCTATGAATTGAGGTCAAGAGGTTAAAGCATGCTCTCCTCTCCTACAGTACTCACCCGTGATGGCAAACCAGAGCAGACTGGATGTGATCTCCGTGCTAATGATGCCCACCATGTGGGAGATGGGGTCCGTTTCCATGACAGCAAAGGTAAAGTGGGCCTCGTCAAAGGCCAGAGGCTCAGGGCTGGGCTTGGGGGTTGGCAGCCATTCGATGTCCAGGCGGGCAGTGGATGTCCTCACGGGATCTCCGTGATCGCTGGCCTTGATCTGCGGAGCAACGGGGTGGAATGAGGACAGGAGAGGAGGAGGAGATGAGCTCTTGAGAGACTCTCTGTATGTGTGCTTGATTGTATACTTGTGTTGGCTATCAGCTGTGCACCAAATTACCCCTTGGGGACATTCGAGAGTCTCTCTCTCTCTCTCTCTCTCTCTCTCTCTCTCTCTATCTATCTCTCTATCTACAGTATCTATTTATCCATCTCAAATTAGCCTATCAGAAGCCTTGATGCCTCGTACAAAAGCTCAAACACACACACACACACACACACACACACACACACACACACACGCATACACACACACACACAATACCAAACAGCCTTTGGCCACAGTGGTTTACTTGGCATTGTCCATATTGTCAGCATACCGTGAGTATGGTGTAGTTGCCTTGCGAAAAGTTCCCCCTAGCGGAGACCACTCCAGTCACTGGGTCAATCTCAAACCGTCCCCTCTGGTTGTCCTGGAGACTGTAGGTGATCATTCCGTTGGGGCCCTCGTCGTTGTCGCGGGCGACCATCCGGTACACCTCCTGCGGGCTGTCGTCACCATGGCGCTGAGGGAGGCGCACCTGAAAGATCTTGTGGCTGAAAAGGGGGCTGTTGTCGTTCTCGTCCTCCACTCCAATCACCACAGAGGCCGTCGAGCGAAGAGGCGGGCTGCCATTATCTGACACGATCACCTGCATAGAACAAACAGACAGAGAGAGAGAGAGAGAGAGAGAGAGAGAGAGAGAGAGAGAGAAAGAAAGAATGATTCAAATAGCTATTTAAAACGTCAGAGCCAAGCAGATGTTAAAAGCTTTAAAGACCTTCTAGGTTTCAAACAAACTGTGAATGGCGAAAGGTGAGATACAGAGGACACACACACACACACACACACACACACACAGAAAGAATTCAGGTTAAGTGTCCTTTACAGAAGTGTGTCAGTCATGGCAGTTAAAAGGAGCCTTTCACTCGGGAAAAATAACACAAAGAAAAAAAAACCTACTTTCATTGATTGTATATGTCACTAATCATTCCTTTTGTACAATCTTATTGACTGCATGGCCATTTAACTTGAGTTAGTATAGCAGTCACTGCTGAAATATTGCTACCGTATTGTGCACTAACACACACATTGAATAAAAGTGAATGGAAGTGCATGTGTGGTGAATGCAAGTGTTAGTGTGAGGATTTGCTCCCATTAATCCAGCCTGAGCCAAGCACTGTAAAGGATGTTGGGAGGAGAAGGGGCGGATGGATCTTATTCTACTTTACAGCAGCCAGAGAGTGAGCTCACCTCAAGAATATGCTCCGCTTTCTGTTCTCGGTCCAACGCAGTGAGGGTAGTGATCACACCTTGATGAACACACACACACACACACACACACACACACACACACACACACAGAGGAAGAACAGGCAGGGAGATCAATAGCCAGGCTCTCGCTAGGATGGCACACCTGTTACAGTGCCCCAGGCTGTCTATTTCCCGCCCTCCCCCCATCCATAAACCCCGTGCTTTTTTAGCACTGTTTATCCAGCTTCTCCACACGCATAAAGGCCCCTGGGAAAGAAAACAGCAGAAAAACACGAGAGAATAAAAAGATGGATGGAACAGCAGAGGAGAGAGAGAGAGAGAGAGAGAGAGAGAGAGAGAGAGAGAAGAAAAGCTATTTTTCATGAAGTCCACAAAGATGCCCTGCCTGCCTAGGACATCACCTCAGGATAGGACAGGACGAAAGAAGCCTCTCATTTTGCCCAAAGACAACTAATGTTGGAGTTGCTAAGAAACCGTGTTTGCAGTCTGCTACAGACACAGTCTTGCTTAGTAAAAAACACAACAGTGAATGAGAAAGTGGAAAGTAAATCAGAATTAAGGGTGAGGGTGGTGTTGGAGGTGTAGAGGGGTGGGGGTGGGGGTGGGGGTGTTTTAGGATAAGTTTCTCCACTCTTGCTTTGAGGGGACAGGTTCAGCAAGACTTTGAATTCAGCCGGCGTGCGGAGTCGCACTAGAGGGGGGGAGAAAGGGAAAAAACAAACTGTTTCTCCAGAGAGAATGGAGAGAGGCCATTTATCGTGGCGAAGCGTAAACACTCAAGGGTGTTGTTCCAATCAGGGGCAGCCAGCAGGAGAGAAGACACCCACAGGGTGAGCTGTGCTAGTTTACAACACCTCCACCCCCAGCAACCCCAGCAGGCCTTTATGGCTGCCCCTATTTGGCTAAGCCATTGAACCAGAGCTACTTTAGAAAGTGTGTTTATGACATTAACATGCACCTGGAGAGCAGAGTCTCTGTGTGTGTGTGTGTGTGTGTGGGGGGGGGGGGGTTCTGGAGAAAAGATCCTTGTGAGTATTTCCCTATGTGTATTTCAAACATTCAGTCATCTTCCTCTCCGTTCTAAAGTGTTTGGGATGTGAAAACACACAACAGATTATGTGACTTGTGAAATATCTAATCTCTCTCCTTTCCTCCTCTCATTCTCATACACGGCTGACTCACCTCTGCGTTGCCCTTTATTGGCTTTGGGAGAACTACAGTGGCAGACCTAATGCCGGCACTGTTTTAGTCAAACAACTGTGTTGGTTTTTCACAGTGAGATATGGTTAATGTGGGGAGTCTGTTCTCTTACTAAGAGGCCCTTTCTTGACTCATGGGTTAGTCACACACCCTCTTGTTCAGGCAGGCATCAGGAAGGAGTGTAGTATCACTAAAGAGATCAAGATCAGACCTGACCTGTCGATTAATCTCCCTCGATCTCTCTCTCTCTCTCACTCATTTCTGAAACAGAAATGTACTCATTTGGAAAGAAAAGAAGTGAAAGAGGGAAGCTTTCTTTAACAATGAACAGGAAAAGGTAAAACAAAACAAAGTGGTTCACCGAAGCTTCCATATTTTTAACATTAACTGAGACTTTCTCTTCTCCTTCTCTGGATTGCTACAGAAACTCAGACGCTGCTGCAGTCTTTGCATAAATAAATAAATCAAACAAATAAATAAATAAGTCAATGAGGCCACGCAGCGGTAGTGCCCTCTCTGAGAGTTGAATGGGTTGCTTCTGAAGGTTGATTCAGCATGTGAAAAGCGCCTCGCTGCCGAGTCCCTTCTGCGCAAGCCGGGCCTCTTTTCTCTCTCAGTAATCCCTCAGTCCTGCCCTCGGGCAGGGTCGACACGCCAACAAAGCAGCAGGAGGCCGAGGACGAGGACGGACAAGTACAAGCTTGCGACGCAGGTTAATGTCGCCCTAATTTCGCTGGGTACACTTCAAAGGCGAGGACCAAAGAGCTGCCTTCTCTTCGTCGCGGTGAGGGACGGAGGAGAAGAGGTCAGAAAAGCTTCTGTTTAGGGTGACACACTCCGAGGTCTTTAAAGAGCTTTGCAGGAGAAGCCAAAACACCACACCCTGCGCCATAATAACCATAATCTGATCAAATTTTGTTTACATGTATTTAAAAGCTACAAAGGTGGCCTGTAACTTCTTTGGTAGCACACCTCCGTGAAGATAGGGGATGTGCCTGGACTCGCTGAATCAATCTGAACAACTGCAAGTAACAAGGATCAACAGTCATCATCTGCTTTTTCAAGGATTATCTTTTTACATAAGACTTATTGTACATGAGGTGAGAAGCAAAAGGCAAAGTTGGTAGGAGCCCAACATGCACAGTGATGACTCTCCATGTGCTCTCTATGTGTGAACTTTTCACACGTCCAATTATAAGAGGCCCTTTGTCATATTTGACACTAAGTGCCTCTTTAATGGCCTTTCATAATTCACCATACCTGTTGAGGAGTCAATTGCAAAGTATGTGCGCTGGGAGTCCAAGATCTGGTAGACCAGCTTGTTCTCTGAGGACTTGTCCAAATCAGTGGCCGACACCTGCAGCACAGACTGATCCGGGGGCTGGTTCTCCTGGATCGATGCGAAGTAGATGGGCTGGGACAGCTCTGGAGGGTTGTCGTTGATATCCAGAACCTCCAGATAGACCTCCGTCCAGGACACCAGAGGGACAGTCCCAAGGTCTGTGGCATACACCGTCAGCCAGTAGTGGGTGACTGTTTCTCTGTCCAGCAAGTCCACGGTCCGAATGACACCTGAGAGAAAAATAAGACATGAAAAGAAGAGGAGGAAGACATCAGAAAAAGAACAGATTGTTTTTAAATCTAATATATATATCACATTCAAATTTTAAAAACAATTGTACTTATAGTTTCACATTCTATAGCATTTCAAACTTCAGCATGAATCATCCTTGAATGATTAATTGCCATATACTGTAAGCAGCAAAACAGACAGAACGATTAGCATACAAACAATTTATGGTAATTGCATCAAAATGATGGCAATGCAGTGAAGACTAAAGGATTAAGGGTCTAAGCAATATCTGTGCACTCTCAATATGTCTCTCTGCAGCGTTTCACCACTCAAATCCTTTACTGACTGGATACTGAACAAGCACTTAGGATGTTTCTGTCTAAAACTAGCATGTGAGGTCTGGGCGATCGAGTAGCACAAAATTTGTTCAGCAAATGTTAAACTTAAGGCATCCATCAACCACAACACGTGTCTGAAAGTACGCCCACACAAAGAATCCCTTGGGGGCTCTTTTCTCATTTTTTTCCCCCCAAAGTCAAGACCTTTCATCAGATGGGCAAAGAATAAGAGCCATTATGTAAGTATGCACAAACACAACAAGTACATGCACATACCTGTCTCCTCGTCGACAGTGAAGACTCCCAGGCCTGAGCCATCGTGGATGAAGTATCTGACGACTCCATCTCGGCCCAAGTCCTTGTCAGTAGCTGTCACGGTCAGAACGGATGTTCCCACCGCCGCATCCTCCATCACGTGGGCTGTGTAGACAAACTCGGTGAAGGCCGGGCTGTTCAGGTTTTCGTTGACGTCCAGGACCTCCACCTCGATGAAGCAGGAGGAGGACAGCGAGCGGGGCAGCCCGTGGTCAACCGCGCGGACGGTGAGGTTGTAGATCTGCTTCCTCTCAAAGTCTAGCTCCTTCTCCAGCGTCAGAGAGCCCGTGTCCGTGTCCAGGACAAAGATCCCATTCTCATTGTTCTTCAGATTGTAGCTAATTAGCCCTCCGGGCCCTAAGTCCAGGTCATAGATCTCGACCCACAACAACACCGTCCCCACCGGCACATCCTCAGGCACCTTAATCCTGTAGACTTTGGGAGCAAATCTGGGAGGATTATCATTGACATCCTCCAACACCACCACCAAATCCATCAGTGAGAAGAGCTGAGGGTCCTCTTTGGCCTGATCCCGTGCCTCCACCCTCAGGTCGTGCCTGGGCATGATCTCCCTGTCCAGTCGCCCTGTGACACTGACCTCGCCCGTCTCGTCATCAATCTGAAATAAATCTGTCTGGGTCAGCAGAGAATAGCGAACGATTCCATTGTCATCCATGTCTACATCTACGGCCTGCGCTTTGAAGATGCTGGAGTCCACTTCAGCATTTTCCGCAACATTTATGACATATGTGGACTGCTCAAACAGAGGTGGGTTGTCGTTGACATCTAAAATATTCACAGCCAGCAACTTCCATACTGAATTCTGGGGTGTGCCCAAATCATAGGCAGTCACATTGAGAATGTAAAACTCCTTGGCCTCTCTGTCTAGGGGACAAATAAGGCGCAGCTCTCCAGAGTCGATATCCACTGCAAAGCAGCCGTTCTCATTTCCATTTGTGATGGCGTAGACAAGCTTGCCATTAAAGCCTGTGTCGTTGTCAGTGGCCTTGATGTGAAGGACAGTCGTGTTGAGTGGAGTGTCCTCCCTGACATCAATGGTGCCTGGGGTGCCTAGAGCAAACTTGGGGGAGTGACGGTTGATGATGTGGACATCTGAAAACGACTCTTCCTCCTGTGCAGACAGCACAGGCTTGATAGATTCAATTAGCTTATCTGTCAGCTGTTTGAAAACGCCCGTTTCCTGGCAGTGCATAACAGGCTCTTTGACTTTGCTCGTTACGCTGACAGCGACAGCGGTGGGGTCAGAGCTGTACTTGCCGTCGGTTGCAATAATCTTCAGCGTGTATGACAACGTTTTTTCAGCCTCCTCCGCCACCGGAATGGGATTGGCCAGACTAATGACCCCGGTGGTGGGGCTAATTTCGAACAGATTGTCATCGTTGCCGTACGCGATGGCGTACTTGACCTGGAGCAGCTCGTCCAGGTCGACGGCGGAGAGCCCATCGCCGATGACGCTCCCAACAGAGAGGTTGGGAGGGATGGTGGCGTTGCAGTTGACCACCTCAAACAGAGGTGCGTTGTCGTTGACGTTGCTCATGGTGATGGTGACCACCGCCTCGCTCACATGACTGAAGGGGCTGCCGCTGTCGGAGGCCCAGACGCGGACATGGTACCAGCGCTTCATGACTTCGTAATCCAGCTCCTCCGTGGTGATCACCACACCTGTGAACGGGTCAATGGTGAACGGGATGGGGCCGGTGTTTGCGATGGCATAGGTCACAAAGCCATTATTATCCTGATCCACATCTATGGCTGTGATGGACAATACGCTGGTTCCTATGGGGACATTTTCGGGAAGACTGGCCTGATAAGATGGAAGGGTGAAAATGGGGTCATTGTCATTTTCGTCAGTGACATCAACAATGACACGAGCAGTCGCCCTCGCGACCTGACCCTGATTTAACGTCACAAATAACTCGTGTCGGGACTTTTTCTCAAAGTCAAGTATTTCTGATGTCACAATTACACCAGTTCTGCTATTCATGTGAAATTTGCCACTGTCTGGACCACTTTTCAAGTGATAAGTAATATTTGGAAGCATTTGGTTTGCTGTGACCCTAACTACATGGCTTTTAGCTGGGGCAAATTCACTTAGGGTTGTATAATACACATCCTGGTCAAATTTCAATGGCAAGACCTGTGGTGGGGGAATATGTATTTCCCGTTTTGGACTCAGCAGAGGAGGACTACTTCTGTCTTTTGCTTGAAGAGTTAAATTGAGGCCAGATACGTTTTCTGACCAGTTAATTCTTTTGGTTGATATGACTTGGAAGTCACTTCCTTGTACATTGGAAGGAATTATCCGGAAACACTGTTGGGGGTCACCCGAAACAATGCTTAAGGTCTCGATCTGACGTGGCTCAGGCTTGATCTGAATGTCAATGCTAATTTTGTCGCTGTCCATTCCTGGTCCCTTCACAGACAAGGGAGTGACCAATGGCAGACTGGCCGTAACTTTCTGCACCGTCACGATCACCCGCGCATCGTTGGCATACTTCTGCACTCCCGAGATTTTCTTTGTCCTATCCTCGGCCAGAACCTTCAGCTCGTACCTGTCTCTGCGAGTGCTGCTGAGCTTCTTGACTAGCGTGATGACCCCAGTGAATGGATCCACCGCAAACGGGTGGTTCCTTGTGGAAAAGGAGTAATAGAATTCTGCATTGATCCCCAGGTCTGCGTCGGTCGCACTGACCTTAGCTATGCTCGTCCTCAGTGGTGTGTCCTCATTGATTACAACGTTGTACGACGCTGGGTAGAAGAGTGGCTTGAGATCATTGGTGTCGATGACGTGGATTGAAACCTTTGTCCAGGCCTGGTAGTTGTGAGCGCTCTCGACAGCCTCAATGGTGACGGTGTACATGTCTCGCACCTCTCGATTTAGCACGGATGAGTGGCCGCTTCGAGTTCTGATCCGCAGGAAACAGAAGTCTCCCACGGTGACCTCTTCTGCCATAAAAAGTTCATCATCGTCGCCCGCGACGAGACTGTACTTGATGTCCCAGAAGGGATCAGCCACCACAATGCCCATTCGGATGGGACTCTGCACGTACGTCTTGGGTGCAGAGTTCTCGCGGATGGTGGCATTGTAGAGATGGTGTGTGAACCTTAGTGGAGAGTTGTCCTTGTCCTTATCCAAGCCTCCTTCACATCCAAAGACTGTCAGCAGAACCACCAACAGGTGGAGCAGAGAGCCTCTTTGGAGAGGGCTCATTTTGGGCATCTATTCAGGGAACCTCAGTCCTAGAGAGGAGGAGAGGGGAGGAGGAGGGAGAAAGAGAAGGATACAGAAGGGAAGGGAAAAGATGAAGGGAAAAGCAGAAGTCAAATAATGTGTGTTTTGCCACTGCTTCACATTTTTACATTGTGATTTCAGACATCATTGTAATAACCTCAGTCATAGCATTTATCTATTACATAACCTGCTAACTATTACAGAGCAATCCCTGCCAACTATCTGACCATCCAGAACATTGTAAAATGTATGCACACAAATATTCAGCCACAAACTTGCTCACTCCCTTTCTCACACAAATACTGCACACACACACACACACACACACACACACACACACACACACACACACACACACCACAGAGTTTTTTGCTCACACACAGTGAAAGCCTGCATCAAGGTATGCAGCCTCCTGTTCTAACATGCCTTGACAAAAGCAAGCAATACATTGTTTAAGCCTGAAAATAGCCTTCAAGCTGTTTCAGACAGGTGTTGCATTTTCACACGACAGTTTCATTCTTCTGATTTGCGTCGGGCCTGCAATCATAATGTCCTCCTCAAAGGTCTGCCATGAGGAATCATAAAAGGAGGAGCCATTCTGTGATTGTGGCAGTATTGGCATGACAAATCTCACTCTTTTCTTCTCTCTTTTCTCTCTCCCTTGTCTCCTTATCTCCTCTCTCTCTCTCCCTCTCTCTCTCTCTCTCTCTCTCTCTTTGCTGCCTTCAGTTTTTGCCCAGACTGCCTGGCCCTGGTGTCTCTCTCTGATTACCTGTCTGACAGGCTCTTTTCATGGTGACTATGAGAGCATGCCCATTCTGAAACCAGCAGACCCGTTGCCCTCCTCCCTAACACATTGTGGTAAAAAAGGAGGAGTTAAAAAAGAGAGATTTATGGAATCCTTGTTTGTGTGTCACCCATCACCAAAACAAATGACACCGCCTGTCAAACTGACTCCAACAGAGATATCCAATCCATTTATGTCTCCTAACACAAAACACATATTTTTCTTTTGAAGGCTTAAGTATGTCTGTCTGCTGATGGAAGGGCTGAGATGCTAATGGAGTTGCTACAGAGCAAATGTGAGCACTGAAAGTAGTTTAGGGAGGAATAACACCCAAACTCTTGCTGCTGCTGTCATACAGGCCAGGGCTCAGGGATGGAAATGACTTGTTCCCTTCCAAGGATTTCTCACAGAAACCTGTTTTGCACCTGAAATAACCTAGAGGAAGTTTACAGTGACGGTTTGCTAAACACCCAAAGGCATGGCACCACAATGGGATTACTGGACCTGCAGAGCATACAGTAGGCTAGAACAACAGTATAACAGATTTCAAACTTAAAATTGAAAAAAATCTTATTACAAGTTCCTGTTCTGCCTTTATGTTCTGTGACTTGGTAGTCCCTTGGCAGAAAGGAGAAATAGCCAGTGCTAATGTTAAAGCAACACTCCACCATTTTTGGAAATATGTTAATTTTCCATCTCCCCTCGAGTTAATTAACTGAGTGAAACATTTCTCCTATTCATCCAGTCCTTCTCTGACTCTGGCTACACCAATTTTAGCTCCAAATTAGCATTTATCAT
>JASCQY010000072.1:10999365-11010991 GCA_030264315.1 Sardinella tawilis | reverse complement strand
CACACACACACACACACACACACACACACACACATACACACACACACACACACACACACACACACACACACACACATCCTCATGACACACAGAGCAGAGCTTTGCTTTTGGCTGTTCTGCTCATCATAAATATTCTCAACTGGTTCAGACTCCCACATTGTTTGTGTTGTCAGGGCTGTTGATCAGTTTTTGTGTTTTTGTAAGATAATCAAAAAAAAAAAAAACAATATTTGACAAGTGTTGACTGGTATTAGTCTATATATTAGATCAAAGAATGAATACTCTCTCTTTACCTCCCTCCCCCTGTGTGTGTGTATGTGTGTGTGTGTGTGTGTGTGTGTGTGTGTGTGCGTGCGTGTGCTTATCATTTTGTAGTAATTCTTCTTATTGTAGTATACAGTATGTAGAACATTTCAACTAAACCCAAAAATCTGAACATAGCTGGCTTTCCAAGTCTTTCTAAAAGTATGTGATGCAACTGATATTTTAATAACAAACTCAGAAATCAGTGGATATTTAAAATAATTTAAAATCATGTCAACACTTTAATAATCTAATATTCTGAACAGAGGGGTAAAAAAAATACAAAGTAAGAATGTCTAGGTATTTGTTAAACTGCAAAGTAGGAACAGTGCATTCCAACAGTATAGACAGAATCTTGCTATGAAGTGCTACAAAATGAAGTCGGAGCAATGTCCCAAACCACAGCCTCGCTGTCTCCATGCTGTGCCTGATTAGGGGCTCAGACACGCTGGATTTACTGCCTGATAATTACACAGGGATCATCATGAACGCGTTTTTAAAGAAATGCCAATCTAACCCAGGGAGCAGAAGATCAAAATAGGAAACATGGAAAACACTGACTACAGGTAAGGAACACAAATGCATAGAAGTCGTTGTTGTTAATATTGCATAAAAAGGCTAAACTGCAAAAACACCAGAACTATCTAATGGGCAAACGCTGGAGATAGTTAAAAATTAATAGATTTTTTTGTGGGGGTGGGAAGGTTTTTTTTGTGTGTGGATTAAAAATGGCACAGCACACAAAGGCAATAAAATATAAACAAATTAATAATGCTGTATATCTCACCAGAACAACAGTAATTTCCAGCTTCAAACAAGTGTCTTGTCATTGACCGATGGACTTAGCGTGTTTTACACATAAACAAGTGGGTACAATTATACAAACAAACAGAAAAGCCAAATGCTGATTAGATAGTCACTCTATCTTTAGCTGACGCTAGACGGTGAGGTGAGACAAACAGAAGAAGACTGTAGAGGTGATTATTTTGAAATACAAAATAAAATGGAGTAGCAAATTATGTGTCCGTATTTCACTTTGTGAAACATGCCCGGGGGTAAATGGCCATTGCTTTCTGCCAGTTTGAGGGCTAAAGACTTCTGATGCATTTCAGTATTTCAGTCAAGAGAAGGGAAGTTCTCCCACAGGCTGCCTTGTGTGCTGCCCGGCACCGCAACCGCATAGCTGGCAATCCGCTGCTCCGATCCTTCCACGTTTGGAGCTGCCTGTGAGGGGCATTCCCAGCACTGACGACGCCACATCATTCCCAGTCTTTGCTGCCCCAACCATCTGAATACGTTTTTTAAAAAAAATGAACACAAACCAAACCAAACGAAAAAAAAAAACAAAACAAAAACAAAACTCTCTCAGTCTCTTGAGAATGTCTCGGAGTGGCTAGAGTCTGATTCGAGAGAGCGAGTCTGGTGGTCTCAGTCCTCGGAGATAACGTCGATGTCGTCCGAGCCGGCCTGTTGTGTGGCCACCCGCCAGCGGCTAACATGCTGACTGCCTTTCCTCTTCTGCTGGGCCTCTGGAGACTCCTCTTCCAGCTTCTGCCGCTTGTGTTTGGTCCTTCTGTTCTGGAACCACACCTTCACCTGGCACAGAATGAGAGACAGTGTTAGACATGACCCTCATGACCTTGAAGAGTCAACAGGGTTAAACAGATAGAATATGAACTTACAGTGGCATTATATAACTATTAACAGCTAAGATCTTCACGATTGTGCACTGTAGGTGCGGCTGTACCTATATAAATTATGACAAATGTGAATCAAGTTTTGATTCTTTTAATATAGAAATTGAAGCATTCAATTCAGCAACTAGCACTATAGATTTATAATTTCAGCGATAAAAACAAAACAATCCTTCAACATTCTTTTTTTGTTTACAAACTACCTGGGCTACATTAAGATAACATACAGTACGGAATGTTAAAACGAAAACCTTGTGGGAACAGCGATGACGCTAACAATCAAACTCTGTTGAAACGGTCTATCTATGTCAATACTGCCAGGCTTTCTCAGTAACACACTCGCAGTTGTGAAATACCCAAAGCCCGTACAGTATTTATGATGGTGTATTCTATATATTAAGTAGTGACACATGCTGCACATTCACTTCAACACCTCATTGCTTATCAGTGACATTTATGAATTATTACTATAGAAAGGTGTGGAGGTGCGTGTTTACGCGCATGACAGCCCAATTAGTGCTTGTGCATGTCGCATTCCTTTGGCGTTAGTCCGACGCTTCCTGTAGCCACGGCGCTGCAGTGCAGCAGCGTGGCTCTTCCGACGGCTGCGGCGGGGTGGGTGATGAAACGGCGTTTCATTGGGAGGCGCGGTGCGGCAGATGGATGACTCAAGAGCCCACGGCCATGCTGCGGGGCCCGGCTCAGGGCACAGGAATGCAGGCCTGCCTGCCGCAACCCGGCACCCCTCTTTTCTCAAGCCCTCTCTATCCCTCTCTTTCTACCCTTCTCTCCAACTTTGCACATAGCACACTATATTGGAGACAATAGCATAGACTTCTGGTGTTGATGTGTCTGTGTGTGTGCACAGGTGTCTGCTCTACCATGATGGGGAACGGCATGTGTGTGTGTCTGTGTGTATGTGTGTGCGTGTGTGTTTGTGGGGGCTCTTCCTCCTCACCTGTGTTTCGGTCAAACAGAGGCCGTTGGCGAGCTGCTTGCGTTCTGCTCCGACCACGTAGTGGTTCTTCTCGAAGGCCCGCTCCAGCCGCAGCAGCTGGGAGGGCGAGAAGGCGGTGCGGATGCGCTTGGGCTTGCGGGAGAACGGGCCATGCAGGAGCAGGTTCTCTGGGCTGCTGTCCTCACCTATAGGAGGCCAAGGATGGAGCAGTTTAGAGTGATACTCAATTCATATCAAACTATTCAGTAGGCAATGTAGGTATTTAGATGTCATGTTTAATACACAAAGCTCACCATATGTGAATATTTAGCATTTAACATTCAAAACCTTAATTTTTTTTTTGACTAATAATAATATGTATCATTTTCATAAAATACAAACAGATACCGTAAAGTTTCCCTTTCATTTGAGGGATTGGTAGATCTTTCGCAAATGCAGAATATTATTGTTTTAGTGTGCAGTCCCACACAGACAGCGAGCAAGTTTAAGATTGATATCACATCCTCTGATTTATGCTCATGTGTCATCGCGCTGACAACAGGCTTCATCAAGACTGAGTAATCTTGCTCGCAACAAAAAGAGTCACAATATACCATGTAAGATATAAGATATAAGATATATTTTGTCGTAAAAGCATTTGAACAACTAATTTCATTCAGACATAAATTATTTACATTTCTATTCCATCATGAGGGTAAATTAATGAGACACTACAGCCTATATTATGCAGAATGGGAAAAACTGTGAGGAAATTCTGTTAGGGCATTTCTATATAAATAAATTCATCAATCAATATAAAACATTCCAGAGATATCTGATGTGAAACAGGTCACAAATGAAAAGCAGTTTAGAATTAATTTAATTTCAGAATTATATTTAATTCTGTAATGTTTTGTAATGTTTTTTTCCCCCAACCACAATTACTGAACTGGTAAGTCTCTAATTCTGAAAGCAAAATCTTTCTCCTTAACCTGCTGCAAACTGGTATTAGGCTCATTTGTATACAAATGCATGGCCTTTAAGTTGTAGCAATTCACTGAGAAGTCCTAGGTAAATATCTTAGTCTGGGGAATGCAAAAACATCTGTGATGGATAAATTGCCCGATGAATATAATGACGATATGGCAGTTAAGCAAATGAAATGCCTATGCATTTTGTCCGATTTCATTCAAGGCAACAGTGAAATGTCGTTAATTTTCGGTTTACTTGGTGTGCGTGACTTTGTGTCTGACCGCAGAAGCCATCTGGCGCCCAAGGGCCATTATCTATTTATTAAAATCACTTATAAGAAAACGAAAATATTTTACATAAACAAATGGCCTTTGATTTTCCTCCCTGACCGCCATTTGAGTTTTGTGTGCATATTTTTAAAAAGAATAAGGACCATCAAAACGGCTTCCATCACGAATAGGCAAAAGGGAGCGCATCTGGGGCAGGTGGCACGCAAAGGGGCCTCGATCCGACCGATGTCCAAACCCCAAATGTCAACGCTCACCTCAGGTGCACGACAACAGACATCTACGTCAAAACTATGCAAACATGCCAGACCTGCACTTCACATCTTCTTGATGCACAAATATATTTCCACTTCATTTGACTATTGACTATTTTGTGTACAGATCCTATCCTTGACAAGGTCCTGATTGCAGATGGGACGAGGGAACACGGCATGACAACAGTAACGCAGACGTCTATTTTGATAGGGGCCTGGAATCACAGGCTAAATAGAGCTTATCAAGGTGCTCACTTATCACCAATTATCCTAATGGCCTTGTGTTGTTTCCAACCTAATAGATACAAGGGAGAAAATAACACACGGCGAAGGGGGAAAAAACTGAGTTCTGCACTGAGGCCTAACACTTACACACAGCTATCTGGTCTGCATCAAACTGCCACTCTTCAAGTGCTCAGGGACAAACTTAATTGAATTTGCTAATTAAAACGGATTTTTTTGCACAAAGGTCCCTTGAGCACGTCAACCCTTTTGGAAACCCTAACAAAATATAAAGATGTACCGATTGAGGACACAAAGGTTATTAATGGCATCAGTGCCTGCATGAAAGGGGGATTAGTTGCAGGCCTTGTGGACTTAACGTTTCTTTTAGGTCATGAAAACCACCCTTTCATCTTCAGACAATAGCTTTGAACTAAGTCCTCTCAATAGGACTTCCAGCAAAAAAAGCTTGTTCAGATCAACAGCTCAGTTATTTAGTTTCTATAATGAGCTGTTTAATCACATTAATAATATATCTTCTCTAACCTAAAATGTGTGATGACCTGGGAACCCTTTAGCCAAGTCAGAAAAAGAGAAAATGAATGTGGACATCCGTTTTCGAAATTGCATAAAGACAAACATTCAGACATACGCTTTAACTGCTGAACACACACACTGTTCCAACTGTCTACTTGTGTCAAAGGCAGGAAAAACATTTTCATAATGTGTTCTAAGAGCCTCTACATGTTCAGCACCCCCTTCTATTAGGGCATGTGTTTGAGCGGGACTGCGGAAAGAGTGCATATCTTCTGTCACGGGACTGTCATTGACAAGCATTTTCAGCTGGCGTGCTGAAACTCCTTTGAACTTCAGAGACTGAGAAGAAAAAAAGGAAAAAAAGGAAAAGAAAAACAATAGAGACATCTCAGCTAAAAAAAAAAAAAGTGTCGAGTGTTTCTGAGAACGGGAGTGGGGAACTGTGTGTGTGTGTGTGTGTGAGAGTATGTGTGTGTGTGTGGAGGGGGGGAATGTCAATAATGAGCTACCTCAGCTCTGTGGGTGTTGAAAAGTAATCCTTAAACGTTCCTCAAGGAGCAGTGAGCACCAACAGGCCAAGAAGACCCCGGCGGGCGGGCAGGTGACATTAGGCCATCCGTCACGAGCGGGAGCTCCCCAGGCAAACACATCTCCTAATCCCGCCGATGACAAACTGACCCTCTAATCTCACTCCCCAGTCACATCAGGGACCATTAGATTGAAAAATGGCCTTCACCACGTTCATCACACCAGTCAAATCACCACGCACACACACACATGCATGCATGCGCTTGCAGGCCATGCCAAACCTGAATGTGTGTGTGTGTGTGTGTGTGTCATGGCTATCACCGTCTCCCCTGGTCCCCCCTGAGAGAGGTGCAGGAGCAGAACCCCCCCCCCCCAGCAAAGCTTCACCAGGGACGTGTGCTCACGCTGTTCCCCAGGATCAGAGGACCCCCACTCACCCACTGGGGAAGACTGCCTCAAAGAGACCTTGGCCAACCCACTCAGAGAGAGAGAGAGGGGGAGTACCCCCCAAACTTAACTGAAAGGGAAGCAGATGGCATGTAGTTCAGGGCCGCAGCCATTCCCCTGGCACAAACAAGCTTGGTCTTGTCAGCAACTAGCCTCATTATCTTTTGAGGTGGGGTGGGGGGTGGGGGGGTTCAACAGGGAAATGAAGGCCCTGAATTGTTCACCCCTTTAGAACCGACACCATCCTTTGCTGTGGTGCAGTACAGCACTCAGCACCATGACTAGCTCCCCTTCTTCTCTCTCACTCGGCTTCGATTTGTCTGTCACGCAGTGTTTCAAATTTTTCCTTCAAAATCCAGCCACGGCAACAGACGCAATCTTCAATGTCTGTTGGTACACACGTGTTGTCTGTAATATCGATGGCAACTCTGTGTATTCTGTAAAGATGACCAAGCCATGCAGAGAGGCCAGCTGACACACACACAGACACACACTGACATAAATACAGTATGCGGGTCAGGGGATGTCAGGCCTCCTTGTACCTATACATCCACCGCTTGGGTCTCCACCAGCGGCCATGTGCCATGAGACGCGTCCCGCGGCGAGACCGTATGCTCGATACACGAAACATACATTACGTGAGGCTGTGTCTACCTTGCGCTGCATGCTGGAGCCCACAGACCCACTGATCCGATGGCCATTGGCCGGGCCCAGGAAGTGAGCTCTTAAAAAGCCATTAACGGGTAAAGAGCACTGACACCATTAACCAGTAAGCCGCACAAAAGGGCAGAGAGAGAGAGAGAGAGAGAGAGAGAGGGATCTCGGAAGGAGAGGAGGAAAATGAACAGGTAACAGGTAACCCAGTCCCGGTCTAGGCCGTGTTTAGCTTTGTCTGACCAGTGCAGTGTTCAAGGTTACTGGACACCTGCACACAGTGGATGAGCCTTGGGCACAGACAAAAGAGATCTATCTCAGGCCCGGATCTGAGCAATAGTCACAACAACCTCTGACTTCCCCCAATTACCTGTGGGACAGCCCGAGGGTACGTGTGTGTGTGTGTGTGTGTGTGTGTGTGTGAGTGAGAGAGCGAGCGGACTGAAGCCTGCTGTGTACACACCTGACGCGACTCGAGTCTCATAGGGGCAGATTTCCTCTGACACGACAAGACTGGTTGGCCTGGCCAGCTAAGCGTCACTGATCTGCCTGCTTTAACAAATTGCCTGGTTAATGGGGCCACCCAGTATTAGTTACCTCTCAGGATGTTTTGGCCTTCAAGTAAACTGCACAACACAACATTTAATGGGAAGTGGCTGGAGAGAGAGACTACTGTGTGCTTTACCTGCTAATATGCATTCAATATATTTTTATTACTTATTTATTTTTATTTTATCTTAGTGTTGATTAATGGGTCAATAGTCTAATGTTCTGTAAATGACAATCTGATCATTTAGCATCATCTGATCATTTGATGGAAAGGGTGCCTAATTAAATTAATTTGCAATTAAAATGAATAGGCCTAATGCAATTAACTCTAATAGCATGGCCTATTTCACCGTCTGACAAATAAATTTTAATGGCAAAAAAACATTGGTGGTAAAATGTTGTATCCAGCGGAAGTAACAACATTACCTCTCAATTTGGTTTCTTTTGCAGCAGTCAAAACATTATGAACAATATTAAAATAACTGTTTACTCGAAATCACAATTAGGCCTATATAGCCTACTCCAGTTGATATCGAAAGGTTGTTGTTTTCTTTTCTTTTCTTTTTTTTTTTACACCAAACCTAACAAGGAGTCTGCAACAAAGGTCTACTTAAAAATTATTTATATTTTCTCAAAGCAATAGTCATGGAAAATCAAAAAGCCTTCGTAATTATAATAAAATAAGCCTTTTGTTTTTTTTGTATTCTTTTACCGACGGTCAGCCACCAGTTTAATATAAAGCCACACTATCATACCGGCTACTTCCGGCAGAATTCAGGAAAAAGTAAAAAACGATAATGCCCTAACGGCATTTTTATGCATTTGCCGTGCTTAAATCTGTTTTTCTGAATACGTCAAATGTGTCCCTATATTTATCATAGACATTTATAGGTGTAATGTATGTTTCATTTAGCCTGACTGAACGTTCAATCAGTCCAAACAAGTAAAAATGTATAGGCCTAATCTTGTTAATTTACATGAGTTTTTGTTGTTCTTCTCGCCTTTTTTATGCCTACTTTATCATACCTAAGAAATGATTTTAGCTCCTACTTTTCGTTAGAAATAGGCTATATTATGCACACAAGCCACTTCTTCTGTCATAACAGCTATCCCATTTCAATATATATGAAAATACAATTTAAGACCAAAGGTAATTGGATCCACAATTTACTTGTATTTTAAATGTATTTAAATCTGTTTATGTTGACCATCACTTAGCCTGCTGCACACATCACCCACAGCAGAGTGTGATGTGACAAGTTATAGGCCTGAAAAGTCTGATCATTTTGTTGACAACCGACCACCAGGTTTGCGGTTTCGCTGTACACCCTTCCCGGGACAAATAAATGGTTGATTTTTGAGTAATAAAAACCATGTGCACGCAGACAGAATCCTACCGTAGCTAATATGTATGTATACAGCTGTTTCATTACTTGGCCATGTCTGCACAGCTATATCCTTTTTTAGAAGTTGACATAGCCTACTGAATGCGCTATATTTTGCCCAAAAATTGCAACATTGAAACCTGCAAATTTAAGAAGTAATATACTAATAGTAGCCTATAGTTGCAAAGTTAATACTGTTATCATAATTTGACCGGAAAAATAGCCTCCTCTCTTTGGGCCCTGTGGCTATGCACGATGCCCGTCCATCCACACTTCCAACTCATGCATATGGAACTAAACATCTTTATTTGTCCACAGCCAACCTACGTATAGGTTGCAAAGCACCACCAGGAATATAAAAAAACATATAATAAGTAAAATCAGGACTTTGACAACCCACCTTGGAACCTGTGTCCAAGATATCGGTTTCGCAGCACCCACGGGTAGAAGTTCAGTGTGTCTCTCTGGTGAGGGTTGAAGAAATGCTGCGAGGGAATTTGCAGAGGATGGAGAGAAAGAGCGGGGTTGGTAGCATGGGAGCCCGGATCGGGGAACAGCATTTCCGGGCCACTGTACAAGGTCCTGCCGGAGTTCTGGAAGCATGTCCCAAAGGGCGCCGGATGAACCGATTCCGTCAATCTCAGCGCTGTGGGTCTGATGGGTTCGTCCCCAGATGTCGAGGAATTGGCATCTTTGCCGACGAGAGATTCAATGGTAAAGCACTTTTTGTTGTGTTGAAACATCACTGTAAAGTTTCATAAAAATCAAATACCTTGTGACAAAATAGCGCTATCAAAATTGAGAGCAACAACAGATTGTCAGATCGTGCCCGGCAGTTCACCAACAGTCATGCAGAGGAAAAATCCTCCAAAGGCAAATTAGCGTAATTTGTATGATCCCGTAGAATCCATAACGCGCATTAGCTAAACGAGAGCGTTTTGATACCTCCAAAAAGTCTTGATGTAGTCTACAGATTCTCCGCGCTGAATCCAAGTGTCCGTGTCTTCGAAACTACTCGCACAGGAATAAATTATTTAAAGAAATCTGCCGGAGACTAACACAGATATACATTAGAACGCACAGGTAGGCTATGTTTGTTTCTCTCGATGTCAAATGGTTTGTGACAGCGTTACTTCAGTCCTCTTCCTTTGGGGAACATCTCTAAACACTGTTTTGACCGAAGATCACACAGTCTATTGAGAAAGGACTTGTCATTCGCCAAACTCAATACCTGCCATCGAGTCTGTGACAGAGGTGTGGAGAGCATGCGCAGAAGAAGCTATGAGGCGCAAATTACAGCCATTTTGTTGGATGTTAAACGGCGTTGCGCACCCTGACAGGTACTAACCAATACGCTACACCTTTCTCACAAATTTTGAGCACTCCTTCGCACGTATTTTGCTGTAATATATGTAAGAATTCCAAATGCCCATAACTTTATTTAATTCAGTGGGAAATTGTTAGAATTTTATTGTTTGTTTATTCTGGCCCTAGCCGATTGCTGTCATGAAAATAAAATCTATTGATAATCAAATCTATTGAAACAACAACAACAACAACAACAACAAAAAATATTGTTGCCTATAACGCAATTGTGACGGTAATTCATATGGATCATTTTATGGGGAATGTACAGTATTTGCCTTGGCTGTTTCAAAGTAACAACAAGCATAGCACTTTTTCGCATTTAAATATCTAGTACTGGATGAAATATTTGTGTTGGGGCCTATGGATATACAATTATGTGAACGTGTGGCAGAAAAAAACTAAACCATTATGCACAGATGTTCATTTTAATTAGGCTAAGCGCTTTTCTTTTATTCACAATGGTACATGTGGTATTGCAAGCTTGAAAATTACTCAGATGCACCACAGGGAAGAAAAATATGTTTTAAAAGGACATGGTGATAGTGAGAACACCTGCATAATAAATTGATTTAAAAATACTAACATGCAGTGTTCACACCACAGATGTGGTTCATTTGACTTGCTCAGTGGTGATGAAAGTTGCCCTTTTTTTATAAAACATAATGTCATTTCTATTATTATTTAAAAACAAACCGGATTGCCTTTGACTTTCAAATAAATCTTTTTGCTCAGCTTCACCTCGGAAACACTCATGACATTGATTATGTGGGAGCACATGGATGCCACTTGACCTTTGCACTGCATGAGTGCAACTTAACTGGTGCGACAGAGAAAGCACAGGGGACTGTGCAAGTGTAATGTATATGATTATGGGAATTGGCTGAAGTCATTGTCTCCTGATAGAGAGGTTAAGGTGCCATCTTGTGTGGAGTCCCAACACTCACACTGCTAAACTCTTAAATGTCATCTTCTCCTGGATTTCTTAGAAGAATGTAGGCCCTTTGTGACTCAAATATCCATATTTATATTATACCCGAGTAAACAGTAGATTGAAATGGACTAGGCCTATCTGTGTGTTTCTCTGCAGCATAATTCACTGTAAACCTCTTTTGGCATATTGAGGACTTATCTGTGCGTAGGAATACATATCATAGCTCTGGGAAATCCAGACCGCACTTCCCAGTTCTGCTACTCCCTCAATACACTCCCACCTCTACTCTTCCTCTGCCTTTGTCCATTTAAAAGAGAGAGAGGGAGAGAGGTAGAGAGAGGGAAAGAGAGATTTTGGAAGTTGTTGAGTGAGCGGCAGACCTAATGGGTTCGGACAGAGTCTCCCCCAACCCCCGGACAGATGTCGCCCTTTTCAGATGAAACAATCCTGGGCCGGCTGGACCCAGCCAAAAAGCCCCCCTGCCTGCCTCTTTCACGAGGTGCTCTGCGGAAGTCCGTGTGAAACTTGCAGGCCATGGGCCCTTCAGCCTCAAAGCTA